>VMOF01000022.1:0-27065 GCA_011764245.1 Trialeurodes vaporariorum | reverse complement strand
ATTAATTGCTTATGGATTTCACAGCATTTTCATTTTTCGCGGAAGAAAACGGATAACAGCACGCAACTCACTTTCGGACAGTTTTTCAGTGGAGTCTCCATGATTGCACGCACAATACTGATTAATAGTGACCAAGCCATGATGAAGGCTCCGTAATCTTGACTTTTATCTTTCATTTGCTCCTCTGTTGATGTGCGAATGCACTGGAGTGACAATCACAATCCTTATCAACGATATCAGTGCGGGAAACACGGACACCTGACCAGCTACACCGCGCGCCTGGAGGTGGGCACGCGGTGACCAGAGGTGGGCGTGGAAAAATTGACTTAACTCGCGAACCAGTGGATCAAATTTAAAAAACTATAGCTCGTTAAAAAGGTGAAAGTATGACGGTTAAAACGCTTTTTACAGATTTTGATTATCTGCTTTCGTTCTCGAGAAAAATAGAATGTTTCCTTACTTTACGAATGCCCCTCGTATATTATTGTAGGTAAGCTGAAAAAAAAATAAAAAAAATCTACAGATATGAGCTGAAATTGGTATATTTTCCAGGAAAATTCTAGCAGGAGAACAATTTTACTTGTAGCTTATGATTGGAAGCAGGTTTGATGGATGGCACAGGTTGATAAGGCTAAATACAATAAACCATCAACGTTTATATAGTGCCTGTTTCAGCCACCAATTTTAGTAAAAAAATATTTTAAGGAAAATAAAGTGAATAGGTATTAGATAATTTTCGCAAGGAGACTTCTACCTCCAAAATATTTTAATTGAAAATCAAAAAGATAAAGCTGATAATTCTAGACAATGACTAGTTGCACTTTGACACTTGAATCGATTTGCGATAATCCGTGTTTTTTTTTTTTACTTGAGCTATATTTTTACGATGTTGGGTATGACAAAATATTTTGCAGATATCTCCCCAGTACCCAAAACCATGTTTTCCTCTAAACAATTTACTAGAAACCGGTAGTTTACTTTTGATTAAATGATAGAAGTCTGGTGGCTGAGGTACTAACCACTGAAGATTTTGATCCATATACCTGATGTTACAGGAAAAAAAAAGGGGTAGAGCAAATGGTTTCATTAACCCTTTACAGACCAGGTTTGATCAAAAGAACGCCACTCTTCTGGGAATATAGGGAGGGTTGTTAACTGTTCCTACTTGGGGGAGTTGGAATTGCCTATACGATGAATTGAAGGCGCCCGAACGAAACCTTATCTTGTTAAATGTCAACCTCGAGAATCGCGTTTATTCTGATTCGCTAAATACAGGAGCAATGTGAAATAGACTAGAGGAGAAAACCGAGTATACTCGGGCTTGGGGGCTTGGGCTCAGAGGTTAAAGCAAAGTTGCAAAAGTTGTTTTCGAAGCTTTCTTTGATAAACAATAGAATCAAGGAAAATTAAGCTATGCCCCTCAAATATTTTTCTGTAAATTAGAGAAAGCAAATTTGAAGATTTGCAGCGAATAATTTTGAGGAATAAGTAAATTATTCTGAAAGAAAATCAATTGAGTGGCTTACCAGTAATGAGGTTTTGGAACATCCTCTTCCTTGAATTTCTCTGTGAGTTCTAATTCCTTTTCAATCAAGAATTCTCTATTGGGAATCACAGTGCTTTGATGGCTGACACAAGCACTAATCTGATTGGGTTTAGGTCGCATGTGAAAGTACTCCTCGCTTTCTGATTCTTTCAATTTTTCGACGACCCCGTCAATTCTGATCTGCATTGAGAGAGGCGAGGGAAAAACCCAAAATTAAACATAGATCAAATGATATAAAAAAGTGAGTAAAGTAGAATTGGGGAACAATTAAGTAAAGGCTGAAAACTTTAGTAAGGTAGATGTCCCAATTACCGCCCCCTATTAATTTATTCTTTAAAATAAGCCTACTTTAGCGGACAAATTTAAAAGTTTATGGGATAAATGTTTTTCCCTAGGTAGGCTGAACTGTTGAAAAAAGTTTGAAGTTGATATTTAGCAGCGTTGTGCCCTTAAAAAATCGCAGAAGTGGACACCTGCCCCGCACCACCTGTTTGTGCCGATTTCTTTCAGTACTTACTTATTAAAAAACTGTTCTCTTTACTTCCTGCTTTATAATTATAATATTTTCATTATTTACTGACAATAAACATGATGATGTGAATGAAAAGCCAGTGAAAATATGTATGGCGTTAATTAGGACAGCTGCTATGACAATAATTGGGACGAAGCCACTTATGGCATCCCCTCATTCATACATCCATCTTAAAGGTAAGGAAGAATTTTACTGTCACTTTCATGCTACATTCACGATCGATTCGAACAAGGTTGAATAGTTCACGATTTGTCTACCCAGATCTTATTTTTTTTTTTCCATTTCGGGATTAGACAAAACGGAGTTGGACACATCGCCATTTGTCTGGACACATCGCCATTTGTCTGGACACATCGCCATTTGTCTCGACACTCCGCGATGTGTCCGGCTTTCGGGATTTGTCTACATTATATATATCTTTATTTTTTAGTTATTTTACATTTCCATCAATGTTAAAAAATTGCTAGGTAAATCAAAAGTTTGGAACAGACTCATTACCACCCCCGAAGCAAAATCTAGGCTTCCTGGGACAGAGAAGCAAAGAAAGGAGATAACTTGGATGTCTTACCTGTCCCCTTTAATGGCCCCCAAAAGAACAGCAAAGATGCATTGGGATTTTCATCCTGCCAAACATGAAAATAAAAACATTGAATAGGTACACCCTTTTAAAATTTGTATTCTTGTTTTTAAAATTTTTTTTAAATCTTTTGTCTTTTTTGAGGGTAATTATCTTTGATAAACCCTGAACACTTGAACAGTGTAAAGTAAGTACCTCAATGGTGTTTAGTGCCTCAATGACAATGTCAGTAGAAAAATCTGAGCTTTAAAGCGTAAAAATTTGATTCATTAGGTTACACTGATCAACCTAAATTTGAAATTTGATGATGAGGAGAGGAGTTTTACGACTTAGTGGTACAGATGTCCCTGTTTGGAATTAATTCAAACTGATTGAATGCAAGGCAAGAAAAAAGTTTCCTTGAACTCATTGAGGGCCCTTGATGGGCAAAATTACAAATTCAATTCAGAACTAATTTCAATGATCCCTCAAAAAAAAAAATCCATGACAAATTTCAGAAGTGCCAACGTTCTGATAGATGGTGTAATTATTTATTATATCAAAGACAAAATTGAGAACAGCTACAAGTGGCAAATTATCTATTAGATTGGAATCTGTGAGAGTCTTGCCTGAACTCACACAGAGCAACCTTCAAAATACTAAAGGACAACTTACCAATTCTTTTCCTTTGCGACTTTCAAAATTTTGTGAAGAACTGAAAACCCTTTTTACTGTATCCTTTCAACAGGACATACCTTGCAGATGGATGTCCACTTCTAAAACAGGAATAAGAAAAAACTACATGCAAAAACCTGCTTAACGCATGAAGAGATTTACACATGAGAGAATCACATTGACGAATACAGGGGGGTGGGGGAAGGGGACCCCCCCCCCCCCCCCGGTTCGACCCAAAAAATGGGGAAAGAGAGAAGAGAAAGGGGGAAGAGAGAGCAATAAAAGAAAAAGGGGGTCACCAAATGGCGAAAATCCTCAATTCACCCCCCCCCACCCGTTCGCGAGGGCTGGATCCGCCACAGGAGAATCATAACCACACTAAGAACCAAATTTTCAAAATTGATGCTTTTCCCAAAAATAGTACAATATCGCACATTACCTACTTACTTAAGAAGCATCTTAAAAAAGGGTTTTTAGTTTCCCTCCCATAGCTTGGTGGATAAGAGAAGCCAAAAGGAAACAGGTATGCCCAGTGAGGACAATAATGTCCCAATCCCAATTTTCAAAAAGGCTTAAGAGTAGATTTTGGAATTTTCCATTGCACCGTTTTGGATCATTTGACCCGTCATCAACTCTTTTAACTGCTGTGGCAAAAGCTGGTAATAGACCCACTTATTGAGTAAGTGGCAATCAATTTCAAAACTTCCAACAGTTTCAATTTTGCTGGGCATTTGCATGACATTTAATAGGTACTTAATTAACAGTTAAAATTACTTGGAGGCGGTGGCAAGACACATTGCATTTGGCTCATGTATCTCTCCATTACATGCTTGCTTGAACCAGTCTGTGAAAACATTGAAAGGATCCTTTGATACAAGATTTTTTTCCCAGGAAAACTTCAGTCTTGTCCTTGTAAGGTTTCCTCATACCTACAGTAAAAGAGAGAGCAAGCGTTAAAGGAGTGTACAATATGTTTGAACATTGAAAATAAAAAAATAAAATGAAATATAAAAATAAAAAAAGGAGCAGATTCAGAAATAAGAAAAGCTTTTATGATGTGAAAGCCATTTTCTGATCAAATTACTGTCGGATAGTAAGTGCCTCCGTCAATCAAACCTGAGTCTGAAATACGTAGAAAAACTGGAAAAGATGAGACCTCTTGTTGCAAATTTTGGAGAGTGTTGACTGTTGAATAAAGTCTTCTAGTGAAAGAAACAGTTGCAGTAATTCTGCACCCGACAATTTTATCTTCTTTCTCCCCTGAAAAAAAAAATTATATGATTTTACAAACCTCTGAGGTCAAGGGTTGTGCTCGAATTTGACATTTTAACACTTGAAGAGAAGCTCAGCAATTTCTTGGCCAAAGCGGAGGGGTGAATGTTACTCAAGAGTGCTTGGGTCATAAAAATGACTGAGAAGCTAAAGGCTGAAACATATGAAGCAATACTGATATAAAATAAGGTTGATTGTCTATTATGGTTACAAGATTTCAGATGTGAATCTGAGTAGATACCGCTTCTTGAGAGTATTCATTCAACGCAACAAAACATAGAATGCTTACTACAATGCATGATAATTTTTGAAGTTCAGCGAGATCTTCTAACTGACAAAAAGGTTTTTGATAAAAAAAAAATTCAAAAAAGGACACTTGAAACAGGGTTAGCTAAGTCGTTACTTATCTAAGTCAGCTAAGGTGGACTGTAACAATTACTTAGTTGGGTGAATAGAAGAGTAATTGAGTGAATTCTTTGGAAAGTGAGCAAGCAGCTTTGACTCCTGAGAAAACTGATAAGCAAGCGTACATAACAAAAAATTTTTTCCCTGAATTAAAATTAGGTAACTCCGAGGAAAGCAAATAAAAAACAATTACCGAATAGTTTTGCTGATTTTTATGATAGGAGTGATTTTGAACTTGAGAACAGTGGATATTCTAAGGTATAAAAAAAAGAAACGGTAAATACACAAGTCGTTTGACTTCTTATCGCACCATTTTGTTATCATTTGGTATTAGGACGTACGTGCCAGACTGCTCAACTCCTGATGGCTGCGCAGGCTTATCATCTATTATTAATATTGCATAATGATTCAATCTGACAACATCAAATGATTCAGCCAATCACGATCATTTCAGCGGGGTGGTCGTTTTAGGTTATGTTTGCCGTAGCGGTTGTCAAAAATTTTCATTTTAAATTGTAATTTGTTAGTGACTCCCCTCCCAACTCGAATTTTTTGATAGCTTCTCGTTAGTAGTTTTAGAAATTTTGATGGACTCTGATTTTAATTATAATTCATCTTGATTAAGAAGGATTCCTCTAACTAGCGTAGTTCTTCCCACAATTTTGTACCTATTTTTTTGTCGTTCAGTTGAACACAATGTTTTCCCAGCAGCACTCAGAGGAAATCTTGGATGTACTCTGATGAAAAGGATATCATTCGTCTTCGAGAAACAGCAAATCACCGATTTATCTCTCAACACAGGAAAGAAATGTCTGATGAAGATGTTGGACAATACTTTCTAAGTGCACCCCAAGAGGCCATTTTGATAAAAAGGTATGAGTATCACATGAGGGAATTTTGCCGCCGGTTTTCTCCGCCCATGCCTAGAACTGTTACAGGAACAGCGTTTCACTACTTGAAGAGATTCTATGTAAAAAACTCTGTTATGGATTATCATCCAAAAGAAATCTTAGTCACTTGTGTTTATCTAGCATGCAAAGTTGAAGAGTTTAATGTATCTATCGAACAGTTTGTTAGTAATATTAAAGGTGACACTAGCAAAGCTTCAAATATAATTTTGAACAATGAATTACTCTTAATGCAGCAGTTGAACTATAATTTAACTATTCATAATCCTTTTCGTCCTGTTGAAGGGTTCATCATAGATTTGAAAACTCGAAGTAATCTTCACAATCCCGATAACTTAAGGCCTGGTATTGAGGACGCTCTTGATCAGTTATTTTTAACAGATGCTTGTTTACTCTATGCTCCATCTCAGCTAGCTTTAGCTGCTGTCCTACACTCAGCGAGGAAGAGCAAAGAAAATCTTGATTCTTATGTTACAGAAACTCTTTTAGGGCCGAATTCTGACAGAGAACTCAGTGATTTAATTGAAATAGTCAGGAAAATCCGCTCATTACTGGTGAAACAGCCTGAGCAACCTCCTAACAACCAAGTGAAACTAATTGAGAAGAAACTAGAAGGTTGTAGAAATCAAGAAAATAACCCAGATAGTGAAATATACAAAAGGAAAATGCAAGAGATGTTGGACGATGAAGAAGAATTCCAAGCTAAAAAATATGCAAAAATGCTAAAAGAACAAGCTCGCAAGGAAGCAAAAATTTTTGGCATAAGTAGAATTTCATCCCCATCTGCATAGTTTATTTTTTTTTTTTTGAAGGTTTCACAATATCTGAGCTCAGGTATGAATTATTTTATGAGAGAGATTGACTTCTCTATAGTCTCAATTCATGAACACAACTTGTACTTAAATAGGAGCTGTTAAACTTTTTTGAGAATTATGTCTTAAAGAGACAAGTACCAACATTGTGGAGCTGCACTTTAATTTTCTTTATTTTCTTCAATTTTTGTATCATCCAGAGCAATATGCGATTTATTTTCTGTGTTAAGTATTGCAAGTTCAAAAATTTCTCTTCAATTTTCTTATGTCTCTGTATCTTCCCTCTTTCGTCTAAATTTAAACCAAATCATGGTCAAGAATATTAAAGGAAAATTTGGAAAAAAAAAATTGTAAAACACCGGTATCTGACCCGGTATGTTAATGTTTAGTATAGAAGTTTAATTTGTGTGATGTGTCGTACCCTGTAAAGCCTATCTGATAAGCAAACCTTAAAAGACACTTTACAACAAATCAAATTTTCACAAATTTAATTAAGTTATCATCATCTTTTCTCTGTTTGTGACAACCCTCGCTATGTATCAAAATTTCTCTTAATGCCAACGGTACCATAATTCAAGCGTAGATATAAGATTTATTTAATTACCTGCATTACTAATCCTCTTTGACTTGCCTTACCACAATCCTCTTTGCTAAAGCCTAAAATGATTTGTTTTAAATTATAACTTGTCTTTTATTTTAAGCTTATCTTACCGTCTGTGTTTTTGAGTAACCTTTGTAAGTAGATAATGTTAATTCCTCATCAAGTGGTTAAGTGCCTTTTAAGTGGAAGTAAACAAAGTATCTTTTTATCTACCACTGTCTCGTCTTTTCTTTCACATTTTCATCCTTTCAATAAAGTTACAGAAATGTTCTTGTCATTTGAGCCTATATCTGACCAGACTGTTTGCAAAACTCGTGTAAGTCAAAGTTGTTTTAATGTCAAGTCTTTTATTAATGAAAATTTTCCACCTTCTCTACAAGTTCAACTCAACTGGGCCTATCATGAAATCAAGCATGGCAGATTCTCTGTCTAATATTTTATGCCTACAAATTGAAATCCTAGGCATCGTCAGAAAAACCTCAGATCTATAGTTTTTCTTGAGGACGTAGCCTTCTTCATTCATTCCTCCTAAACTGTTTCAAAGAATTTGCAAAATTTACCATACTGAATCATTCCTTTTTTGTATCCAAGGTGGCTCTTGCAAACTTTTGCCACAAGCAAATAAATAGTCCAATCTTATGTAAAGTCCAGCAAAAATCACGAAAATCACTAAGAAAGTCTAAAATTCAGTCATAAACTCACATAACTGCTATAACGGCAAGATGGTAATGGCGGTTCGACGCAGGTATCATGGTAGATTCCTGTCTAATATGTCACTTTCTCTACGGAAACACAGAGATATGTCTCAATTTAGATAGGAATCTCCCATGATACCTGCGTATCTTCGCCACTAAGCCCGATTCTGAGAGTGAATTTTGTGATTTTTTAGTGTACTCATTTAAGCAAGAATCAACATTTCAATCCCCTGTAGCAAAAGTTTGTAAGAGTTCCATTGTGGATGGGGGAAAATATTGTTTGAAAGATGCTTGGCATGTAGCTGTAGCTTATCTGTAGACTTTTAAGTAAAATTTGATTTGTTTAAATGATAGCATCATCCTTCAGCTTACCACAGCATGAAGATAAGAGTCTTAACGTGGTTGACAACCAGTAATGAGAATTCAATTTAGTAGTTTAACTGGAATTCTGATTTCTCCTAAAACTGAACTGTTCATAAAATTTAACGATGGCAAACCCACCATTGCAAAGTATAGAAATGTACCACTTTTGAGAAAAGAGGAACAAAGATGAGACAACATCATAATAATCAAGAATTGATGACACTAGTCAAGTGTATTTTCCACACAATGCTGCTCAAATTCCTCCAGGATAAATAACTTTACTTTCCATCAAATAACATTCATTTCCCAGGCGAAATCTACAGCAACAAGAAGTTGCCAAGTTGTTTTACATTAAGTGTTTACTTACTAGCAGAAGTAATATTTTCAGAGCGCGCTCATGGACTCATGGTAGGTATGCTGAATGAAATGAGTCCTGCATTGATTTTAATTTGAGTGAAAAAGACTGTCATCTTGTTTGATTGTTTATTAAAGTTACAACATCTTGGGAAGTTAGACTTTGGTACTTACTATAATTTTCTTAAAAAAAAAAAAAAAAAAAAAAAATTAATTGATCAGCAATAATTCTTTGGAGGTGTGCAATGTGGTTCTTCTATGAAATTCTTGGCACTTGTCCAAGGTACACCCGAATTTGAATAGCAATGAATGTGCCCTTGCACATTTAATATAACTGAATGCAAAATAAGCAAAGGAAATAAACTTTGTTGTTCAGTGATTCTCAAACTTTTTTGGGAGTGGACTCCGAAGTTGCTGTCGGGAGCCCTCGCAGACCTCGAGACATTGAGGACCTTCTTGAGGAACTATATTTTGATTTCAACTCAAATTTTGACAGCAAACTAAGAAGGTTTCACCCTCAGATGACCGGTCCCAACAAAAATTTTAAAACTGTTGGTAGGTGGTATAACTGCGACAGTTCAGGAAAAGGTTATAAAATTCAATCTGAGATGCAATTTTGCCCGTGCTAAACTTCATGGGCAATGACAACAAATGATATGTTAACAAGTAAGTACTGCTAAAACTCTAATTTCACCTGTTTCCTTTTGTTGTTGCGTCCTTTTTTCCCCATGGACCGCCCGTCCTCAGACTCCAAGGGGTCTAGTGACCATAATTTTCCTTGCTGCCTTTACTTACTGACTTATTTAAGTAAAGTGAGTAAAAGAATATAATTCTCATCAGAACTTACTTAGACTTGCAAGAAAAATAACTAAACAACAAATAAAACATCATTAAAGAGATAGGGAGATAAATCAATTATTTAATAATTAATTATTAAAGGAATAAAGAAATCGGGCGGTAAAATTGGCGCTACTTTTTTGAAGGCGCTACCTGTTGAGAGTTGAGGAAACTTTTGATTGCACTGGTTGCATATGGGTGGCCGTTTGTGTCAAAAGTTTTTTTTCTATATGTGTATTTTTTTTCTATGTGTGGACTTATTTTTTCTATGCAGTGTTGCCACATATGGATGTAGATGCCAAATTCATTGCCCCATGCAATAAATATTCAACCGGGAGGCAGAATAACGTCAACCGGATTATAGTAAATATAGGCACTTCGGAATAAAGTCAATGCCTAATTTCACCGGATTAACGTCAACCCCAAAACCGCGGTAGAATAACGTCAACTGATGTGAAAAAATTTTAACTTTTGAATACCCAATGTTTTTTGAAAAGATGTCCTATGCAAGTAATAGACCATCATGTGCCTTCTTCTCCAGGGTTATTATTATATTTACTGTTTCTATCCTGACCGTGATTTTAACGGAATTCTCTTGTTCTTCTCTTTCTTATGGCGTCAATTGATGAATTATTTATGATGATTTATAATCAATTACTTATTATTATTATCAGGGATTATTCAAGTAATAAGCTATGTGCCTTTAGTGGGTGCCTTTACTTTCCTTCATGATCCTGACCTAGATCATACCAAAAATTCTCTGTTAGCTCTCCTCTACCCAAAGAAAATATCTCTTTGCCTCTACCTATGGCTTTAACTGTTGAATTTGACATTAAAATGATTATAATAATTGCCAGGGGTTTTTTTCCAATTTTTCTCAGTCCATCCAGCCCCACCCGGCATTTGCCTGTAATTCAGGCTGCTGCCCCAAATCACCTCCCCCAGGATTTGCTCTGCAAGTTCTCATTTCTACCACAGGTTAAATTCCCAAAGGAAGCTCTAAGAAATTGTCCGCAACAGGCTTGGAGAGTTTTGCCCGGGCAAAGAGGATGATGCAACGGATCAAACGCAATCTTATTCTTCCTTTCTGAGGCTACTTCTTAGTGTACCGCAAATGTGAACGCACTAAAACGAGGCTAATCGCAAAGGAAGACAGTTATTGAGTTGGAAAGTCTTCGTAGAGCTTCTAACACAGGCGCCAGGGTTTAGTCTGAGAGAACAATGGTGGCATGGTTTGTCACCTCAAGGATTCTTGGCTTTGCAGGAGAGAGAGGTTGTTTAAAAAGATTTGGCAGATGATAGAGCAGCAATTTTGTAAGGTTTGTGTTTCTGAGTGCAGAGACGCTGATGAATCTACGGCGCGGGAAAACCCGGGGCAAGCTGTAATCTGTCATCTTTCATGAAATAACCTCTAACCACAGTTAATTTAGGGAAGTTTCCCAAAAGCTGCTCCTCCCAAACCAAGCCGAAAATGCAAGCAATGTTAAATACTCGTATTCATTTATTAAAAATGCTAAAATGTCTTGTAGAAAAGTCTTGCCAAAGATTCAATTTGGTTTAAAGGAATTAATATTCTCAAGCTATTAAAATTTATGCATGAGAACTGTCTCTAGCCTCTTCTAAAAGTTCAATAATGCATGTAAAATTTATAGCTCAGAATGGTTCGGAGATGCTAGACTGGACAACTTAATGATAAATACTTACCAATGGTAAACGAAAAGTTATCGGAAGAGCGTCAAAGTACTTTCTGAAGCCAAACTCCAGTTCTACCCAGGATAATCAAACGCCAAGTAGAACATTTGAATTTTAGAAATACTTAAAAACAAGAGAAAAGTATCAGTAGTGTTTAAAGGGAAAAATACCATTGCCGGCCATGATAAGACATTGGAAGTTGTTAATGATGGTTATACTACAAAACTGAGGCAGGCAATCAAAATTTATGGGCAGGAAGGAGGCTTTACTTCTGCCCGGTCATCTTCCAAAACATGAAAATATTTAAATTAAGCTATATATGAAATTGGTAAGAAAAGAGACGTGTGCCGGCGTCCTGAGCATGGGAGGCGCACCGCGATTGCAGAAAAAAGAAAAATTCTAGGCAGTAAACTATCTGAAATTATTTTTTCTCACAAGAGTGAACCTTGATGAACATTAAAACTGAAAACTACCGTTTAAAGACTTTCCGAATATTTTTTTTTTAAATTTCACGGAGAGATTGACATTGTGAAGGCGGATCTGAAAGCGAATCACGAATAATTTTTAAACACAAGGAAAAATTTATGTAATCCTGGAACGCGAAATTGTTTTCACCTACAACTGGGAAACTTTCAACTTGACGTGTTAACCATTTTGGGGGACTGAGTTTGAGAAGTTTCGAGATTTAAAGGCATTTAACAATTTTGAGTATATTTTCGAGAAGGGTTGCCTAGGATTTGGAATCTTACGAGGAAATTCAAACGTGCAAGAAATGCGGGACCCCCAGTCAGGGAATATAGTCGGGAAAGTTTTCACTCATTCTAAGTTGTGGTTGGCTGCTATGGACCATGTTCTCGGTAACCAATTTCAAAAAGACGGGCTAAAGAATTTTTCGAATTTGTTGAATTTTCTCCTAAATGAAAGGGTAGATGAAAATTTGCTGCCCACCGGGCCACGAAATTTGTGGCTAATGTGACGAGGAAACCAAAAATGGCGCTCTCACGACGGTAAAAGATATAATAGAGGAAAAAAAATAGGAAGTAAAAAATAGTTATCACCATTCAAGATCTTGTGTCACCATACTATTGTTTATAGAATCTGAATCTTGAAAAATAAATCTATACATGTAAAGTGTTGACGAATAATTTTCAAAAAAAGTTAGAAATCATTTTTTTAAAAGTACATCAAGGCTTTTTGAAAATTATTCGCTCCTTTTTTTTATACAACAAATGTGGGCATACAGGCAGTGGTGTCTGATACGAAATATTGGCTCCAACTTTCTTCCCCCTTCCCTTAAAAATTAATTTTTTGGAGGGAGCTGAAGCCCCCTGAGTCTCTCCCCCCTTTATTTTTTTTTTTATTTTTTTTTTTTTTTTTTTTTTAAAAAATTTTTGGCTTTATTCTCAGTTTAAAACAGGAGAGAATCTACAGCCACCTATAGACAAACAAAAGAAAAGTGTTTTTAAAGTATTGAATGAAGATTGTTAATGTAAGGTGAAGGGATAAGAATGGATAAACATATAATTAGCAGGAAAAGAAAAGAAGAAGAATATTCCTTTTTAAAACTTCACGCTTTGAGGCCCACCCAAGCGATTTCCTATAGGTACCAGAGACTGAGCCATGGAAAACAATCCAAGGGAGTACATGGGGTATCAGACACAATAGATGATAGTATCTCTCCTCCCTTGTGAACACAACTACATTCAGGCAGTGTTTCTGGACAAAAATAGTTAAAAATGTAAATAAATTTGTTGAAAAATGCTTTAGATTACTCATCCCGCATCCGCATTGTATATTCTAAGCAGACATAAATCATGGGAGTTGAACCGGATTTTTTTTCTTCATAAACCAAACTGCATAAGGTCACTGAATTTATTGAGAACGCCTTCTATTCACTATAGTATCTTCTCCTATAGTAAAATTTTTCAAAAATGAATGACAAAAGAATTGATTCATGATCAAAACTTATGAGGGTGCCATTAACCACAGTTGGTTCCTGAGACCCACCACCCACTAGATGTCCATGGGGGGGGGGGGGGCTTTGGGGGCTCAAGCCACCCTCCTGCTCTTTTTTGGAAAAGAGCTCCTACATGAGGGAGACAGTGGTCACAACTCTTCATCCCCCCGGCGTTTTAGGGAAAGGGCTAAAAAACAAGGGAATAAGCGAAGAAAGAATACGGGGTGTTTCTAGAACTTATGTCATCCTTTCTACCTCGTATTTTTGAGGTCAAAATAAGACTTTTTTTTTCCTATAAACATGTGTCCGAAAATGCCCCCCTTTTGAGCTACACCCCCCCAAATTTTTTAAAAAATTGTTGGTTTTCTTGGAATATCGACCATAATTATGTACCGAATGTCATGAAAATTGGTATCCCGAGGTACTTTCACGTGTAGAATCCATTGATGACCTCGAAAAATTCAGAAATGAGGTCTGACTGTTTTTTTCAGGCAATCTTATACCTTCAACAACAAAAATTTTTTGCGACAAAAAGGGAAAATTTGAAAAATAAATAATGAAATCAGAGGGGGAAAAACTCTTAGAAAGATATTTGGTCCTTTTTGTTTTGGTCGATAAGACGCGTATTAAGCGAGATAATCGCTGCACAAGGGGAAAAGTCAGCGCTTTTACTATAGCGGAGGGCCCCGTAGAAGCAGAGGAGTGGGGGGTTGCATACTTCCTGCCGCTCCTCGTGATAAAAGCGCTGACTTTTTCCCCTTTGTGCAGCGATTATCTCGCTTAAGCCCAAACATTTACATACATGGAGAAGGGCTCAAGAACAACAGTGAGAATCGAAGGAAAAAAAGGTCATCACCTTTCTTCAAATCCTTCCATTTTTGAACTCACAGACCGCCCATGTCATCATTTCCGTTCTCCAGCTTTTAAAATTAATTGAAAAAAAAATTAAAAAAAAAAAAATTAAAAAATTTTAAAAAAAAAAAAAAATTAAAAACTAAAAAAAAAAAATTAATTTAAATTAAAAAAATTAGCTTGGTTTGAGGGGAGCAATTTTTGGGGAAAACTTCCTAAAATCAACTGAGGGTATCCCCCACTACTCCTACAATGAGTTTAAACCCTGCATAGGTACCCAAAAAAAATTCCGACACAGGCAAAATCTACCTTGCAAATGGAACAATTCAAGTAAACAAACAAAAACTATTTTTTACCACTCATTCAAAAAATGTACGATTTTGCAGATACTTGCTTTTTTCACAGCTGCGCTGTCTTTGTTTAAAAATTTCCTTTAATACAGGCGTCACCGGTTTTACCTTATTCCAAAATGAGCAAGTTGACGTTATTCAGTTGACGTTATTCTATCTTCTCTATTCAACAAATGAAGAAGAAGAAGCAAACTTCGATCTATCGGTGTCTTTGCCTCGTTGCCAAAATTGCCAAAATAATATTTAATTAACTTTGATCAATTTTGATTCATTTCCCGATTCAAGCTATCGCGATTCGCGGTATGGCATTATTATGACATTTCGATGATAAGCGCGAGTTTCAAGTGTAACTCGGTTAATTAACGTATTTCGTGAATATTAACATTAAAGTGTAATTGAAGACTTGATATCGTCCTTCCGCGCTTGTATAGAAAGAACTGTCAGAACCGAAGCTATCTGAAACAGCCTCTAGCAGCGTTCGTTCTCCTACTAAGGTAAGGTTCTCCTCTTCCAAGATTTTACCATCGTGCAAGTTTTCTTTTTAAATAATGCACCGTTTTCGTTAATTCCATCGTACTCGTTGGTTACTTCGATTCATCTGGCGATTATTTGCTTCTCTGGCTTGAATCATGTCACTTGTTAGTAAAGTTTCCATTAGTTTCTAGGTTAGGTCGTAAATCAGTTTGTCTGTATACACCATTTTATCTCCGAAGTTGTTCACGGAAGAACAAGGGGTCATTTTGAGAGGTATGGGGATGGAACGTCGTTTGTAGAATGATCGCTTCGGAGCGCTTGACAACTGGCGTTTTAATTGACAATTTTCAGGGCATCGCTCAGCGTCTCAGAGTAGCCTCTGGTGGTACGGTGCATTAACCCCTTTCCCATTATCCAGGGAAATAACCGAAAGTTTTTGTTACAAATTGAGGTTCAGTGGGGTGTGCGAATTATCTGTGAGGCGGCTCACAATTTTTTGTGAACTTTACCGAACCTCAATTTTTAGCGAAAACCTTCGGTTACTTGTCAGTTTGGGAGTATGCAGAGAAACACATGGATCTGATTTAGACGCTACAAGTGTGTCAGTTAGGTTAGAAAAAGCCAAGGGTTACTTTTTTTTAAAATTCATATGGTTTGGGAAAAAAAAAAAATTATCGGATTAAAGCGCTTATAACTCATGGAATATCCCATTTCATAAAACCCGTTTTTGGGTTTCCCTTTTCACCTCTGCCGGCAGCCCTGCATCCCGCTTTAGTGAAATGACCAACCTGCTGCTGTACCTCAAAAACGGAGCCGTAATTCTCCCGTGTCCGGCGTCTCTTTATCTCTGTGTATCGGGGACAAAGACTTCTTACAAGGGGAGGTCACGATGTGTCCGGCTCCGATTTTCATGAAATTTGCATGAAAATGTAGCTTAGGTACGTCTTATTGAGGATCAAGAATCGTTATCGGCAAATGGGCACATGGAAAGTCAAAAAAAAAAATTTCAAAGTTTCGTCAAAATCTGCGAAATTCAAAGTGTGCGGCTAATGTATTGGAATTTCCGGGCATCCCTGTATAGCAGTTCTGTGGCCGACTGGTACGGCGCTCGACTCGGAACCCACAGGTCGTGCGTTCGATCCTGGGGTCGACCGCTTCTCCTTTGCACTTCAATATCCAATTTTAATTGCTGAATCTCATGTTGTAGTTGTTTTTTGTTTTTTTTTGTTTGTTATTTTGGTTTTTTTTTTTTCGTATGTCGGGAAAAAAATTAGACTGAAAAAAAAATTTTTGGAAAAGATTGAATAACGTATATTTCGGATGAAAAGCTAGAGTAATTTTTTAAATTTGACAATATTATAAAAGCGATTTGATCATGCGTCGTGCAATGACAAAACGTTTCAGAAGAGAGCGGAGCTAATTGTGAGTGAGTTGCACTATCAACAGATTACCTACCTACACTTTTAATGGTTGAAACGTGTACAATGCCGAGAAAATTTTGACGTCTTATGCCTCAATGATAGAGGCATAAGATCGTTATAATTTTCTCATTTATAATCTTGTCATTAAAAAATTTCTCTAGCTTTTCATCCGAAATAGGTACGTTATTCAATCATTTCCAAAATTTCTTTTTCAGTCTAATTTTTTTCCAGACATACGAAAA
Organism: Trialeurodes vaporariorum; assembly: GCA_011764245.1. Lineage (NCBI taxonomy): Eukaryota > Metazoa > Arthropoda > Insecta > Hemiptera > Aleyrodidae > Trialeurodes > Trialeurodes vaporariorum. The sequence goes on along the minus strand of VMOF01000022.1, from coordinate 10,521 downwards.
AAAAAAAAAAAAAATAACAAAAAACAAAAAAAAAAAACAAAAAACAACAACAACAACAAAAGGGGATTCAGCAATTTAAAAATTTGGGTGTTGAAGTGCAAAAGAGAAGCGGTCGACCCCAGGATCGAACGCACGACCTGCGGGTTCCGAGTCGAGCGCCGTACCAGTCGGCCACAGAACTGCTATACAGGGATGCCCGGAAATTCCAACACATTAGCCGCACACTTTGAATTTTGCAGATTTTGACGAAACTTTGAATTTTTTTTTTTACTTTCCATGTGCCCATTTGCCGATAACGATTCTTGATCCTCAATAAGACGTACCTAAGCTACATTTTCATGCAAATTTCATGAAAATCGGAGCCGGACACATCGTGACCTCCCCTTGTTAGAATTAAAAAATCGGCGCACTAGCACTTAGTGATGTGGAGGAAAGGAGGAAAAGTGTCACCAGTCTACTGATGAACGGGGGGCTCCCCGCGCAAGGAGAATGAACCAAATTAACATTGGCTCTCATGGAGCATTACCTTTCAAATGAATAAAAGTGAAACTTTATCGACAAACCTTGTTGGGCCTTTCTCATGTTGTGTAGCTGTAGGAGATTGAATAATGTCTTTTAACCACAAATCCATAATGATCTAAGGTCGTGGTTATTGTTAAAGTGGAGTTATTGAGCGGTCTCTGAAACAATTTTTTGCTTCCATGACTGTGCACTTTCATAGGCGTATATTTTTTTGAAAACTTGACCTACATCTTCGTTTAAACCCATCAAATTTATTCAAAGGATATGATTCAAATCATATTCGTGTACTGTTAGAAAAAAATATTATTTTGTGGTCTTTTAGACAGTTTTGTGTCATTCCTCCACAAGCTGCAATGCTAATTTGGTTTGTACCCACTTTTTTCACGGCGAAGACAGGTGACAAATCGCAGCGCTAGTGCGCTGTCTTATTCTAAAATGTCTTAAATCAGGGACTAAATGGACTGAGTTATGCAGAGGGGAACCAACTACTATGGGTGCCTTAGTAGTTGGTTCCCTTCATCAGTATTCGGTCCAAATACTTTGTAGCGGCTTGCCGGTCCCTTCAAAAATGTTGTACGGTGAGTACTTGCACATTCTTGCAGAGAGTAACTCACCATGTCTCTTCTTTGTTCAGTATATCATACTTGTAAGACATTCGTGGATATTACTTTGAAATTAAGTGCTAAGTAATTGGAAAGTATCTATCTGGCCCAAGTCGAATTGAATACTTCAAGTCGATTGAGGTACTTGTGCGAGAAGAGATGCCTGAATGGATTGATCAACGGAAAGCCGAATCGAGACGACTCAAACGAATTGACCTGGCTTTCCCTCATATGAGGCAATGTATCCAAGTTAACTCTATCATTCATAATCAGCTTCCAAGTCTAGGCAAGCTGAGCTATGAACCTTTGTAATCTTGATTCCTAGTATTTCATCTGCAAAAATGGACTGTGTATAGTCATCTCTCAGATGTTGAGGAAACAATTTATTCCTGTACCAACAAGAAGTATAATTGTTATTTTATTTCTTTACTGTTATTGCAGGTGTTCTTGGTTTAAAATGATGATGCAATAATCTCAAGAAAATGGTAGTTCCAGTTTTTGGTGAGTCCAACCTTCCTCTTTCAAGACACAATATGCTGTGTTGATCCAACAAAAAAGGCAAGATAAGGATTCCTCTGTGTGAAAGGCTTTTGTCCTCAGAGTAAGCCACCCATGGTATTTCGCGTAACTTGCTCTGCGAACATCTCTGCTTCCTTATTAAATCAACTTAGCTCTTGCCAGAAACTATGCTGAATATTAAATAAAAAGGGTGTAAGGTTGATATCATCGTAAAAAAGCTGTAAACAAACACAGTGACATGAAGGGAAGGAGTTGGGCTCATATCACGTCTTGATACCTAATAAAGGGAAGAGTTTAATTGAAATTGAAATCATGCAGCATAAAATCACAGAGTTGATGAGTTGAGAGTTTATTTAGATCCCAAAATCATTGATGAGCATAGATGTTAGTTTTGTGTAAGATTTTGCTCTGATTGCACCACCAAATTGACTGTTCTTTATTCATTTTTTTTTTATTTTATTTTACTATACTTTACTATACTACTAATTTTTTTTTTTTCAATCAAAGGAGTATCCTATCAAGAACTTGTTTTTGAAAATTTAAACATAAAAAATAGTCGATAGCTATTGCCCTTATATGGTAATTAAGTAACTGTAAATTGCCTCTGATGAATGCCCACTGCACCTGCTGTTGAATATTACTAATATTTGCTTTTCCACTTTTTTTTTTCTTCATAGATCAATGCTGTGAGCTTGCTTCTAAAATAGTAACAAAGTTGGAGGAAGGAGCTCAATATGTCAATCATGGAGATAGGGAGGGATTATCGGCCTGTATCCTTTCTTTAAATGAGCTTGGAGAAACTATGGCAAGAGTTTTACTGAACCTACCATCAACAGAAGTAAAAGAATTGTTAATTCAATTGTATGAATGCATCCTTCAATTTGTTGTCTCGCATGAAGAAAAAGAGGTGGCATCATCGAGAGACATTAGTTCTAGACTGAGAAGGAATTCATTTACATTAGTGGGAGGAACAGGCGGAAGGCCAAGTATCGCATTGGACCTGGATGTAATCAGAAATCTCAAGAATGCAGGTAGTAATCTATTTTCGTCGATGATGCAGTCCTCCTAGCCCTTGTTAAAAACTGCAGTCAAACAGCTGTACACAGAACGATGTGATGAATGGTTCTGCGATTCATCTTTTGACTGCAGTTTTTTCCTTCATAATACTTATTCCGAGCAAACCATGCCTTGAATTAACTTGAAAGCAAGCATCATCGGCTCTCTCAAAGTTCCGAGATGCTTCATATTCATGTTTGAAAGTGAAACCCCACGACAACACCAAAAAAGAAACGTATATTAATAGGATTGTACTGTTGCCAAAAACGGTCGTAGGAGAAATTATTGAATGGACCCAATTTTCCGCTTCTTTTTATACTATGGTGACCTACTTTCCCTACTTTCACCAGCAGACAACTGGTCTGGTAGAAGCCTGAATGCACAGGCCCATTTGTGTCATTTTTATTTAAGGCTTTTGAGGCAACAACCACCACCTAAAGCTGGAAAACAGAATGGAAGGGAAAGTTCCTTCTTCAGTGGTTGTGTCTTTTTGTGTTATTTAATTTTCCCTTTACTGTCATAGAAACATCTGTGAGTCTCAGAAAGGGATAACGGTCAAAGAAATAAGTGTAAATGAAAGAAATAATTGAAATTCCAAGATTCTTCTAAAGCCTCTGTTAAATTTGCAGGTGCCACATTGAAGGAAATTGCCGAATCTTTTGGAGTAAGCAGAAGCACTCTACATCGTAGAATCAGCTCTGTAGAACTTCAACCCACTTTAAGCAATGAAGCACTTCATGACGTAATAGTTGAAATGAAGGAGGAAGACGAGTCTTGTGGCCAGCCTTATATTTCAGGTGAACTAAGAGCTAGAGGTTTTTCTGTTTCACGCAGCAGAGTTAGGAAGCAGTTGAGAATTGTTGATCCAGTTGGAACTGTTCGTAGAGCAAAAAAAGTCACGCTGAGACGAGTGTATAGAGTCAAAGGGCCGAATTACTTGTGGTACGTGTATATTCTTTCAATTTGTTTTAATATCTTTGTTCATTTAATTTTTGTGAATGTTGTAGCACTGTATGAGCTCAACCTTTACCTGCTATGCATGATGAGAGTGAGTCCCTCACATGACCATGAGCACTGGAAATCACTTCTCACCTTTGGATCTCTGTCTGTGAACACATAAATTCAATGTCATTGATAATTACATCAGTCCGCAAAGATGGGTATTTTTTTCCCTGATTCTAGAGTGCAAAACACAAAAACAATGTCGTGTTGTTTTCTTTTACCCTCTATTTTTCTGTCCTATCCCCATTAGTTTGAAAACACAGGTGAAAGAGAGTCAATTTTTTCCAAACACTCGTCGCATCCTAATACTTGTCCAGAGTGTGTAAAAAAATGGAAATTTGTTGAGGATAAAGAAAGCCAGGTAAACATGATCAATGATGATCCCTATAAAATTTGGGCTCTCTTTGACCCCCCTTGATTTTTCTGTCAGGATACAGTAGTTTAATACTTTTATGAGTAAATTAAAATTTAAACGCGTTGCAAGAAATTTAGAACAGCCTCACCAACTCAAAAATCGCAACTTATGGCCTAGCAAGACTGAAAATGTTGGCCATTTTGAAATATCCGTAGTTGTTCATCCTCAAATCAGCAATTTTTATTGATGTTTACAAAATTTCCCAGCATTCTTAGAAAAATCAATAAAACTTTATATGACTGCTGCTTTGAGGGAAAATGGCTGCAGGTATGTCAAAGCGACCTAAGTTTACAATCTCTCTGGGCCATAAGTTTCGATTTTTGAGGTGCTGAAGTTGTATTTGACCTCTTGCAACCTGTCTGAAAATTTTATTGTGTTGTAATAAGTAGAGCTCGTTTCAGAAGTGGAGGCTGGGCTAACCGTTAATCTTCGGCAAATGTTAGGTTTTAGCTCCCTTCAGATGAAACAAAACTTCTTTTGGACAAAGTATTTCTTTTTAAGAGTACTCCAATTTGAGGTACAAAATCCTTCAAACTAACTTTCACATGATTTTTATCCTGTTGCATGAGAAATAACATTCGGAGATTTCTGAAGATTATCTGTTAGCCCGGCCTCCACTTTTGAAACGAGCTGTATGAAACTACTGTGCCCTGATGGGAGGGTCTAGGGTGGTGGGAGGGCAGCGACGTCATTTCAGATTTTCCTGGGGGGGGGGCTAGGGAAAATCTGATTACTTTTTTTTGGTCGTAAATTTTAAAAAAAGATAATTGAATAAATCATTCACCCTAAATGAATGGGGCAATTAAGCGGAATCTACTCTTTTCCTGTTCATGCACAACGCAAATGGGCTCAAAAGTTAAAAGGACATCAATTTGGGCTCCCTGCAACAAATATAATGATCAAATAATGCTCTACAATATAACAAAGTATTTTAACGTTAAAATTTTCATTATGTTTATACTATAAGGGAGAAGGCTAAGGGTGTTACCTCCAGAAAACCCTTAAACCTTGCTAAGAAATCCCCACACCAAGTTATAGCTTTGAGAGCTAAAACTGAGCCTTTCGATCATTTACTCACCTTTTACCCCTCTCATCCCCTCAGCTTCCCCCTACTCTCCTTCTCCTTCCATATCAACCCTTCACCCAATTGTTTTCTCAAAAATCAGAACTTTTCAACTTTTTGTTTTAATATTACATTGTAACAGTTTTTAATTCCTTCTTTTTAAACTTCTTACTTTTCCAGGCATATTGATGCAAATGAAAAGCTGCAGCCGTATAAAATGTATATTCATGGTGCCGTCGATGGTTTCAGTCGCAAAATTTTATACCTGAAGATAGCGAGCAACAAGGAAAGTCAAACTGTGACAAAGGAGTTTCAAATTGCAGCTTGCCAATTTGGCTGGCCACACAGGGTTAGAAGTGACAAAGGGAGGGAAAATGTTGGTGTTGCCAGGCTTATGTTACACTACCGAGACCCTAATTCCAACCCCTATATAACTGGTCGATCGGTCCATAATGTTCGTATCGAGAGATTATGGAGGGAAGTAAATAGAATTAGTAAAAGGTTCAAAGTCTTATTTGGAAACCTAGAAGCTGTTGGTGCTTTGAATCTTGATAATGAGGAGCAAGTATTTTATTTACATTATATTTTTATTCCGCAAATCCAAAAAACTTTGAACAAATTTAAAGCACGATGGAATGCTCACAAAATCAGAACTGCTCATTACAGAACACCTAATGCGTTGTATATGCAAGGTGTGAAAGCAGCTGATTCTAACGTTGAAGATATTTCTGCCTCCCCAGAAAATGACGAGGCTGATGAATTACCCAATGGCAATCGACAAGTTTGGCAAGAGAGAGCAATTACATCTTTCCCAAACCCCAGCAATTTCGATGAGTATGTCTCTGTGCATAATTTCTACACTCTGTGCAATTACGATTCCAGTTAATTTGTGAATAGTAAGTAAACCCGGGTATAGATTCTCTCCTTTTCTCATCACTGTATTACCAGACCGGTGTTGTTCTTACTTATCAAAATCAAAAACTTTTAAAGGCTGCTTTGAATGGTGCCTTACTTTTTAAGGGGTTTAATGGTACTTCACTTAATTAATGAAAGTGACTCAAAAATAAGAGATTCAGCTGTGTTGCTGTGTTTCAAATTTGTTTGTGTCATTACCGTTTCTTGTCAGTAAATCACATCTAAAAGAAAGCCCATATTTTTCAAGAACCGTAAACATTCCCTTCATTATTCCTTTGGAGGAAAGTTCTCCCTTTTCCTAGATTATGTTATTTTTGTTTAATAGTCTCTTGTCTTATTGATTTTTCTCACTCAACTATTCTTCTCTTGGTGTTTTTCTAACCAGCAATTCATCTAAAAATACAAGTATAAAAAGCAACTAGTTTGGGCGGCTGGACTTCACCAATTCTACTTATTTCTCCTCCTGCTGTTATGCTTTTTTAAGATTTATATTTTTCCGTACATTTGTAAAATAGTTTTAATAAATTTCAAAAAAAAGGGAGGCAAATGTCTTTTATCACGCAAACTTTTTTAAGGCCTCAGCTGATAGGAATCTTTGTCTTGAATGAAATTCACTTATTTATTTTTCTTCAGAATAGTCAATAAAAAAAATTGATAATCCTCCCTGTGTTATATCCTACCATGCCAAACTCTTGGAGAATCAAGTACCTGCAACGATAAATGCACTAAGGATTCTAAAAGAATGTTCCACAACACCGCAAGAGGGGAACTATTTTTACCCCTACTCTGCCTCTTAGACTGCACTCCTGAACTGAGGAGAGGGTCAGGCCTATTTTACTCATTTTTTATCACCCTTCCACTATGGGTGATGGAAAGGGTAAAATATCTCCTCTCTTTCGGCGACATAGAACATCCTTTTGAGAGACAACCTTACAATTAGTACACATCACTTCGGGATCCGTTGGTACTGTGTATTAATTCGGGCTCAGAGTAATATCAAGAGCTCAGGATGATTCAGAGATATCCTATTGGAAAAATTACAAGTACTTACTGGTTGCAGATGGAAGAGTGGACCGATGCGTATTGAAGTACTATCTAAAGTCAAACCTTAGTTCTACGCAGGATATTCAGCAGCCGAGTAGAACAGTTTGAGGTTTAGAAATACTCGAGAAATCAAAACATTTTACCTAGCAACCGCTTTGGACTTGTGCATTGAAGCCTAAGCTCTGCGGGGTACAATAGGCAATTGATGATGCACTGGGTATCTAGAGGAAAAAAATTATCCGCCATTATGACCATCATCCTACGGAAGTCAGTAGCTACGTTTAGACGAGGAATGCAACTTGGTTTTAACTCCTCTCCTTCAAACCGATCAGTTTCTCGCCGATACAATAATGCGAGAAATTAGGCCTGGGTAGAGGTTAACTCGAGCAGCCTAAACGCGATCCTGTTTTAAGGTGATTCCAGGTGAAATAAGTTTTTCCAGATTTCAATCCGATGGATGGCGCCACTTTTGGAAAAAGTTGTGTTTTTGGCATTTTAAACTGAAAGCCAAAGAGCTACGTAAAATCCAAGATCGTCAGCACTTGCATAATTTTTTTTGCAGATTTTTTAGGCCCAAAATTAACACAATTGGTTGAGAAATAAAGCCGGAATCAGCAAAAATCATTTCACCATAAAGCTAAGTGAGCGCGAGTGAGTGACGTCTATCTTCCTCACTTGAGTTGAAAAAATATTTTTCACACTTTTACTTAAAAGATTATTTAACTCAACAATATAAACAGAAAAACCACGGAGCTCGGAAATGAGAAAAATCAAAGATAGCCAAGAATTGCTTTTAATTACCTATTACCGTTCCTCCCAATACCATCCAGATTGAGTGTTCATGCGAGAAATTTCAACCAGAACTTCTCGACTTGACTCTCCTTAAAATAATGTTGAGTTCAATCTTGATTCAATCCGCAGTGTTTAGGTGCATTTTTCAACTCGAGTTAAAAGTTCTGACCCTGGTTCAACTCGAGTTCAATTCCTTATATAAACGTGGCTAGTGCTTATTAATTTATTGATAGCATGAAGGTATAATTCTAAGGCAGACAACCAGATTGATGAATATGATGAAGACTTTACTGCTGGAGGTCGTTTTAGATAAGAATACCTCTGACAGTTCGTTGTTCACAAGTGCGTAGGTACGAGATTTCGTCCTCTGTGCAGAGCATGTGTGGATGCCGTGTGAAGCAGGAAGTATACCGGTTGCACAGAAGACGGAAACGCATACCGCCACGCATGTAAGCAAAGAACTGTCAAAGATATTCTTTCCTGAAACGACCTTTATATGACTTCGTGACATGTTCGTTACGTTTACGTGCGGGATTGAACCTGGGTTAAACCTCCGAGCTCGAAGTGAAAAATGTGCATGAACACATCGGATCGAACTCAACCTATGTTCAACTCGACCCTACTTCGAAGTAGAGTCGAGTTGATTTGATTGCGTAAACACCTTAGATAGGATCAAACTGGGGTTTAATGAATGTTAGTTTTGTTGTGAGGAACGGTGAGAGGTAAATACCAACAAATCTCCGCCATTTTCTTTTCGTCCCATCCTTAAATGTCACGACATCTCTTTGGGTATTTTGTTGAGTTAAGAATGTAACTTATCTTATTCATTGTGAAAAGTAATGCTCTCCACCCGAGGTTAATAATCTGTACACATAAACGTGGGTTGAGTTCTGGTGGATCAAGTTAACCTCAACCCGCATTAAACACTACGACGGGAAACTGAGCGGATCGAACTGGGGATGAGTCGAACCCGAGATGAATTCCTCCCATAAACGTAGCTATTATTATTATTGACGTCTTCCAGTATTAGATCACCGAGCCGGTGTCCAGCGGTTGAGAGGCACCCCGCGATTGTCGGAAGAATCCATTATCCGAGGCAGTTCATGGTCTCGAATTCATTTGGCAAGCCACAGCGAACCTCGATTTACATTTAAACACACTGAAAACTGCTGTTTAAAGACTTTCCGAACTATTTATTCACGTTTTTTAGAGAAACTGCCGAGCTCCATCATCGAAGGGAAGTCACATCAATACATGATTCGTGACATGAAAACACATGGAAATTGGAAAATGATGCAAATGTAGAGCGCGAAAATTTCCATACACTCCAGCTGGGAAACTCCCAGCCTGCCGTAAGAACGAGTTGGAGCAATAGGGCCTAAAAATTTTTTAGATTTCAAGGAATTTTACAAAGTTTGATATTATTTTTGAATGGTTTCACCGAATATTCCGGAACCAGATGCTAGTATTTGAATACGCTGTAAATTCGCGAGTCCCATCCAGGGAACGGTCGGGAAAGTTTTCGCTCGCGTTAGACTGCGGTTGGCCACCGTGGATGCGGTCTTGTGTAGCCAAATTCAAAAAGACGGCTCCGATAAATACCGAATTTTCTCCTTAAAAAGAAGGTTTCAGAGAATCTGGTGCCCATTCGAGCCGTCTCTATAGCTTCTCAAGCGACGAGAAGACCGAAAATTGTGGTCTCACAACGGAATAATCAATTGTAACGCAGAAAAAAAAAGAAGTCATTTAATGGTTTTACGATTCAAGATCCTGTGTCACCACAACGGTGTCACTAAGGTTTGAATCTTGAAAAATGAATTAATTTATGTCAGGTATTCGAAAAATTTTCAAATACCAGACTTAAGATGATGGTGGTGGGTTTCAGGAATCAAATTTGGTCAACATGGATCGGAGGACGGACTCAGCTCTCAATCTATCATTGAATGTGAGTGCAAAAAAAGTCCAGCTCAAGTCTCTTTTACACCCAAACTATTTTTTTTTACTTCCTCATATAAATTTGAGGAAGTATTGCGATGGCGCAGTGATTTTGAAGGTATCTGACCTCGCTTGTCGGCTCCTCACGACACAATTTATCATGATATATAAGAAATAATTGCCTTTCATTATGCCTAATAGTATCCAAAAGAACATTCTTCTATCACATTTTCATATTTCTCAACCCTTTATGACTTACAAGGGGACCTTACGGTGACTCCGCCTCCGATTTTGATCAAATTTTCAGGGATGGTAGTTCATGACAAAATATTAGACCCATATTTTTCACTTTTTGTGAATAGGCCTTAGTTTCGTCGCAAAAAATTTTCAAAGTTTCGGAAAAATTACGACGAAATCGTCGCCGAGACAGCGCGCAGCGTTCAGTTAGGCAATTTCGGCTGCGGCACTCAACTGCCGCGGTGGCGCGGTCGGTAGCGTCTCTGACCATCATACTGGTGGTCACCGGATCGTATCCCGCGACTAATTGCTAGTTTTTAACTTTTTTAAGCACACTTATATTCAAAAAACAACACCACCACCACCACTAACAACAACAACAAGATTGACGCCGAAAGTCTGAAAAAATAAAATAATAG
>VMOF01000021.1:0-27458 GCA_011764245.1 Trialeurodes vaporariorum | reverse complement strand
TTTTAACAACCACTTTTTTCTCAGTGATAAAATGTGAGCTCGCTACCACAAACTTTTTGAAACATCGCGCAACAATGCACAATCACAGCTATATCGAAGAAAGTCCTATGTTTTGTCTTTGTCACACTCACAGTTTCTTATGAGCACAACATTCTAGGATATAGGCTCATCAGCACCATCACGACATGTGTTATACCTCGAACAATAGCTTCGATACGAAGAGAAGTTAGAATGATTGAGTGTCATGGCGGTGATACTCCCATAAGAGACCGTGAGTAAGACGAGGACAAAACGTAGAACATCTTTCGGTATAACTGTGATTGTAAATTCGCTTGTGATCTTTTAGGAATAATGTTAGAGTGAAAAATACTTTAAGGTACGTGGAATCTAATGGTGCAATAAAATTTGAGAAAACTGTGCTTTAACTTAGCTTTAATCAACGAGAGTGAGCGAGATAGAGCATTTGTTTGGAACCTATTTTGATGGTGACGTCATCACTAAACAGGTCTACTAAAGGATATGAATGCGCCCCTCTCTTTTCTATACAACCCCCCCCCCCCCCGCTCTTCATCAATACCTCGCCGTCACTTCTTTTCGATACCGTCGTCAAACTGATGTTGACACTTTTATGAGTCCTCAGACCCTCCGAGATCCGAGACACAAAGCCTCTCTAACACCCTCTCTCTCCCACACATTCACAAATCTCTCCGCTTAATGAACCGTGAAGAAATCTCGTGACCGGTGGAGCCCAAAACCGAGGGGCAAAGAGGGTTTCTGTGAAGGATGTTTCCCCCCCTCCTGCCTTGGAATTTTGACTCATAGGTTGGCACAAATGACTTAGGTTGCTGGACCTGTATGGAATTCTCGTTCAAAGGAATTCGACTTTGACGCTTAATAACTTATTGAAATTAACAGGAATACCAAAACTTTTACAATTTTAAGAAAATAGACGCCGAGACCTCCTGGATTGCAGCAATAAATTAACGATTAATGAAACCAGTTTTAAGAAAACACGTTTTTAATTTTTCAAACCTTTCCTGCCAAGGTTTTGCCATAAGCAAAGCATGCAACCTATATATTAGATATGAAAATGAAAACAAAAAGCGTACCGTATATATACGGCACGCTTAAAAATACGGACCTTATCTTAAGCCGGGTTGTGTTGCAACCGCTCTAGGCGCACATTACATACGCACGGCTAAACCACGCGCTTCGACTACGGGTTCTCTACCCAGAAAGACACATGTGTCCCTTTAATTATAATGTCTTTGGCCGGTCTTTCGAATGACATAGCTACTTTGACGTGCATCAATCATTTGTCCCAGTGGCACACCTAGGATCTCTCGGCTCTCCTATTTCTTTCTCGGCCCTTTCCCCCACTCCCAGATTGAAAAAGTTGAAAATGTGATGCAATCGATTCGTCATTTCCTAAGATTGGTAGTTTCAGCTCCAATGTAACAGGCAAAAGTTTTGCTAACGACGATGAAGTCAAAATGGCTGTCAACTCTTGGATTGAAAGTCAAAGTAAAGACTTCTTTAGCAAGGGCTTTAGGAATCTGATACCGCGATATAAAAAATGTCCGGAAATCGATTGAGGGTACTTCGAAAAATTAGATTAGATGCTCCATTAAGAGTTGTTAAAACGACCTCTTCAAATATTTTTCTTCAGTTTCGATAGATGGCTCGCGGTTTCCATTTATATTCTAACTAGCTCAAATTACCTAAAATTTTGGACTCGCAGGCGACGGTAGATGGTCGCAGAAAAATGGACCCCATTTTGTGAATTTTGGTCCGGTTCAAATTCTGTGAAAACGTCTAGAAGTGTGAGAGTAGTGAGCGTAGAATGGTTTCCACACAATTGTTTTGTCTATTTTGGTTTTCGAGATATTAAATAAGACCCGTTTTTTCCCATCCGCTGCCCAGCGATCCAGCGGCTGGCATTCAGCTAACCCTTTTCTTTTCTCTACGCTAAATTCGATTCGCTGCCAGCGGTCCCAGTGGTCTCCTGAGGCCGCTGAGACACCTCTGGATAGGCCTTCTTTGTTTACATCTGTGTTTACAAATGGCGAACCCTAACCTCTGCAAGCCTAAATCGTGAGAATTGGCAGAAACGCTTCGCTGGACCAATTGACAGATGGAGCCCAGCAGTCCCAGCTAAATTCTCGCTGGATCAGTGCAGTGGAAAGGGGGGGGCGCATCTATATAGGGAAACTTACTTTTGAGACGACCCTAGTACGAATTTTTAAAACCAATATTTAGAGATCGACGATCCGATTTTACGGGAATAGTCATTCAATTTGTAGATATCCATTATTGATGAAGGTTATTGTTTACATTCATAGGTTATTTTAAAAATTTCAAAAAATTTTAATGGTTTTTGAAATTTTAGGTTTCGCTTTCGGGACTCAGATGGAAACATTTTGACAGCCAAAAAATAAAAAATAATCTTTCAATTTTTCGGATTCATTTGGATTCTGCATTTATTGGTTCAGTTATATTCTACACAACGTCCTTTGCCTGATGCATACACCTGTTTTATTGTATCTATTATTGGACTCATGCAAACGTAAATTAGTTGCTTCTTTAGGTAGGCATTTGCACGTAGTAAACGCCGCTTAAATTTGAATTGTCTTAGGTACATACAACCTTGACTGCTAATAGTGTTAATGTGCAGAACTTCGATAGCTATCGATTAGTCAGTTTTTGTCCTTGATGGGTATTTACACCACTCGTAGCTTATATATATCCACGATTCAATAAGCGTTTAATAAATAAGTATCCATAATAGCTGCACTGGTAGCTTTGATCAATGGTTTAATAATAGAATGACGTCACGACATGACATCGAGTGTTCCACTGACAGAGAGAGCCCATTCATGTTTATGACACTGCTGCCATTTAATTTCACAATATTATTTGAATTTGTAACTTCATTACAAAACAATACCTTATGCACGGAAAAAAAGACTGGTAGAATATACCATCTGCATAGCTGATTTTGGAGTCTGCCATCAAGTGTGGTAAATTCCACCAGATTATGGTAAAATGTACCAGCACGTTACCTTAATTTACCACACGGTACGTTGCATTTACCATATTATGGTGAAATCTACCGCATACTTGCTAGCAGACGCCAAAATCAGCTATGCAGATGGTAAATTCTACCACCAGTCTTTTTTTTCCCGTGTGCAGTCCTAAGCATTGCTACGAAGGAATTATCAAGCTATCCTTTTCAACCACAAATGATAAAAATCAATCAAAGTTTAAAATGTACTGTGTATACAAAAAAAAAATTTTTTTTTTTTCTACACAGACCTATACCCACAATAATTTTCGTAGAAAAATGAACTAGCAAATGAATATTTGTTGAGCATACCAAACCTTTTGAGTGCCTCTCACAAAAGCTTTAAGTTAACGCAAACTGAAGATCTTTTGTATGCCCTTTTTCTTTTCTATGTAAGTAGAAGAATGAATATCTGAGGCATATAGAATCAAAAATTTAGCTGAACTCATCACAGTGTTCACGTTTTCGCAGTCTGCTCATTTTTTGAAGTCAAACAATAAGCACCAAATCTTACTAACTTTTTTTTCACAAAAAATCGTCAAATTAAAGTACACTATATTTTTTAAGAAAAAATTGTAGAATTACTAATATTATGTTTTTGCAATAAAAAGAAATAAACCATTGCACAGTCATGAAAACTTTGCAATGGATTTAGCTATAGTTTTTATCCTATACACGCTACATACCTATACAGTAATACGATTTCCATGCGAATCTCTAAAGGATCTTTCGATGTTTTCGAAGTGTTATTTTGATATCATGTTGATGCAAAGCATACGTATACGAAACAAGGCTTGGAAGTAAAAGAGGAAACATTATGCAAGAAAAAAAACCGGTGAATTTTCGAGGTGTTATTGACCAACCAAAGGCCATCCATCATTGGTCTCGCTTTGTTTATTTAATGGTAGAGGTCGGGACAAGCGCGCGCGTGATCGCTTCGAAACGTCCCGCATTTTTATTGTTTATTTTTGGCCTTGTATCCCATTTTTCCCCATTTGTTTGCCAATATACGACTATACGTATCGGCACACATCTCGAAACTGAGGCGGATTGTCAATAAAATATCAGGTGCGTTCTCCTGAGAAAACCCTAATTTGACCGCTACGCCAATTTCTACGGAAGAATATGTCTGACGTTTTATGGACCCCTCTTCTAGAGACCGCGTTTTGGCTCTTCTATACGTGGTATACTGTGAGTGAAGGGGTTGACACAAGTACTCCACCATTTGTCAGTCCTTCTTGTTTTGATTTACCACTTTTGTTATCATGCCTCGATGTGCTCTATACGATGTATCGATACTTCCAGCATATGAATCAATAGAAAAGAGTCGATTCATTGTATAAGGGGTCTATAGACTGTTTTAGTAGGGCAATATACCTCATTGATTGCCGTTCGAGTACCTTTGGTTCCAAACAAACTCTGATTCCATGTATTTACCTCATAAGCGCACTTTTGAACGGGAATTTAGGCTAATATATCAAACAATTTTTGCTAACTTCTTGCGAATATGAATTCTACGCTCTTGAAAATGCTAGCTTAATTATGCCTGGTTTCTTGACTAAAATTGCCGAATTTAACAAGATATTACAGATTAAACGATTTATTTCGAAATGAGGGTAGCCCGAATTGTCGCTAGATTCCCGCCCATTTCCACAACAACAACAACAACATCACCAACAACAACAACAACAACAACAACATCAACAACAACAACATCATCAACAACACCAACAACAACAACAACAACAACAACAACAACAACAACAACAACAACAACAATAATATTTGGGTGATTCCAAATTTCCAACCACCAAACGCATCGTTTAATCAGTAATATCAAACTGATTTTGGCAGTTTTAGCCAGGGAACCAGGCGTAATTAAGCATTTTCGAGGACGTAGAATGCATAGTCGCAAAAAGTTTACATAATTGTTTGATTTAATAGCCTAAATTTCCGTTCAAAAATGCGCTCATGGGGAAAATACACATTGAAACAGAGTTTGTTTGGAACAAGAGGTCCTCGGACGGCAATCGATGCGATATATTGCTGTACTAAAACAGTCTTTTGAGCCTTTAAATAATCGATACTTTACAATAGGTTCAAACATGGGAGCGATCGTCCAGTCGCGTCGTCGATTTGTTCACGAACCAAAGCTGCCACTTTCAGTAAGAATACTTAATGACATTTTCTAATTAGCTGATGATTCAAAAAATGTTTGACCACCACCGGTTGACCAAACAATGACATCGCCCAGTTCAGTGTTTGACTGTAATTTACGAAAATACTATGATGTGATTAACCCTCTAAGAGGTTAGTTCAAAAGAGCGCCACTATTCCGCTTAAGTAGGGAAGGTAGTTAACTATTCGTACTCGGGGGAGTTGGAATTGCCTATACTACGAGTTGAAGGAGCCAGGCGAGACCTTATCTTGTCAGTGTGTTCGCCGATACGATAATCGCGTTTATCCGGAATGAAGACTGAAACAATATGAAATAGACAAAAGGGAAAAACTGAGTTTACTCAGGCTTGGCCCATAAGAGGTTAGTAATCTTTTTTCTACGGATGAAGTCCTCGTCACTGTTTGAAAGAAAAAAAAAAAAAAAAAAAAAAAAAAAAACAAGCAGGGAAAAGCGTTCCACTAAAGTCTGAAAAGTTTTGATGCTTTTGCGATCAATGATACTTAGAAAGTATTCATCAGAAAGGAACCAAGTGACATGGAGCTGATCTCGAGAAAATTGAGTCTATAGTTGAAGAGCTAGCATTTAAAAAAAAGCTTGGAATTACTAATTAACGTTTTGATTTCAACAATGTTATGTTTTGTTTTTGCATTTTAACACCGGCAATTTTCATCTACGAAAGGTATTTAATTTTTAGCGTTTGTTTTAAGTGACTTGGTTCCTTTCTCTCTTTTTTTTTTTTTTTTTTTTTTGCATAATCACGAAAAACGAATGACTAAAAGAAACCAAATGGAAGTTGGTCCACACTGTTGATTATATTGAGTCCGTCCCAATTCTATAAAAGGAACCTGGATGTTTTAGGTTACTGTAATAGGAGAAAGTTTTCGTTCTTTCTATCACAGATTGTTGACAATATTAAATCAAAATTTATTGAGTCATCAATGATTAAATCATAATGAAAAATTAAATTAAACAAAAATAAGAATTAATTATTGATTTAATAAATTATTAGTGATTCATGATTAGTGATCAATGATATGTTTTCATGTGTCGCTGAACAAGTGTTTTTAGTTTTTCTGTTTTATGTCCGTTCATACCTTTTCCGAAATTTAAGCAGTAAGGGTTGATTGTTGCAACAAAAAGTGCTTTTTCTCTGGTTGTGTTATAGGTTTTAGATTGTTTTTGCTAATATTTAGCACAATAATTGAGCGATATTTGAAAAATCCCAAACATTATGTTCATTTACTCAATTTCCCTTTGTTCTCTCAATGGAACCTATGTTGCCCTTTGAACTTTTAATTCTTTTTTGCATGTCAGTTATCTCATCCTCTATTTCTTTGATAAAACTAGTTCGACGTTAATACGTATTCCAAACAATGCATCAAATACATAGCTCGCCTCAACAGTGCTTCAGCGCTGGAATAATGCAACCGCTTGCTTTTGTTTCCGTTTCAGTTCTAATTACTCCATGTCCATGCGAATCAAGTAAAAAGGCTTATTTTGATCGAGCAATCCAGCAACCTATGACGATAGCTTGATTCGCTTTAAGTCATTTTACGCTCGAGCGCTTGGACTGTCCGAAAGAAAAAAACGCATCTTATAATTACACAGAAACAATGCTCATTTACAAGCAAATTACCACCGCAGTTGTTACCCTGCTGAAGATAAACAATGCCAAATGCTGAACCATTGCATCAATGCTTATAGGAAATCAACAAAAACTAAACAATTGCCTCCAAAATTTAAACAAATGAGTAGGTACTGCTTTAGACTGGAAGTCAGCATCATCGCACAAACATGTTTCCTTCCAAACACTTCCATGCTCTAACAGTGGAATCATACACATATCCTCAGATAAAATCTTGTGGAACTATCACATGATAAATAACTTCTTGGCAAATAATTAAAAAACAGCCGACACAAGTACTATCATCTGCGGCATAAAACTAAGTCACGCAAATCACAAATTAGAATGACATGTCTGCATTAGAGAAACCACAGCAGTTTTAAGAACGAAAACACTTTTTTTGTCGTTGATATAAAAAGAACAGTCGAATTCTTAGTTCGGGAATAATAAATTGGCAAATAATTATCCTTTATCCCTACTAGCACAGAGAAGAAGACCAGAATAGAGAACTGAGAAAAAATGTAAATAATCAAAGAATTGAGCAGCTGATAACAGGTGGTTTACAGGCAAGCCAACAGCACAGAAATGGACACGCTCCCAAAGGTAAAATATAGATTGAAAAAAAAAAATTGACTTTCAAAACCAGCACAGTAAATAAATAAACGAGAAAACTAATGAAAATAGATATAGTACATATACATAGAAAAACTTATATCCGTTACCAGAAAGAAGTGAGTACCTCCGAGTCTTTTGCAATATGCGTAAGAAGTTGGTCCATCCACCACGAATATTTAAGTTACTACAACATCCGATAGGAGCAGCACCTCTCGGACATCAAACGGAACAAAAAAATTAAACAGAAACATATCACGCAACCTGACATCAATAACCGAATCTAAAACGCCCGGCACGCATGCAATACGTCGAAGGAAAACGGCATCCAGCCAATGAGATTCACCAGTCATCAGGTTGCATCATCAAGATAAATCTTACCACATGGTTGCTAGACTCCACTCCGCTGCAAAACATTAGTTACTCGGCAAATTCCCTTTCAAAGGAATTCAAGTTCAACGCTTAACCCTTAACTGCAGGCCCAGATCTGGAACAATTACTTTGAAGCCTTATATAAAAGTAGGGGACTTGAGTTGAACTGTCGCTGCATGGTGGGTCACATGTGGAACATATATAAACGAGTAAGAATCGTCGATTTTGTCCTAGAGCGCGCAGCACAGGATAGAGAACGTGCAGAGTGGTTGAAAATAGCTCACTGAAAATCTGATAGAGATTTTCCGATTTTCATTGTTATGTTTGGGAGTAACGCAGGGGTACCATATACAAAAAAAAACAACTATTGAAACTTACTAACTTAATTTTTACTACTTTAATTTTGTTTTTTTAGCCTGAAAACTTTATTTTCAGTTGCATGGATACCTAAATTCGGGTAAGGCCATATTTGGAACAATTAATATTCAGGCTCTTTACCTTTGAAATATAATGGAAAGAATTTGTCACTATTTTTCCCTGTCTCAAGAATCAAAATTGTACTGAAAAAAAAAAAAAAACAAGCAGCCAGCAGATTTTGTATCGCAGTCTAGTGATACAAAGATAACATGCAGTCAATCAGTGTAAGCTGTTTTGACTGCGTTGTTATTTTTGTAATACCGTTTTTCATTAAGTTTCATAGCATATAGGGTGTCAATTAAAAAAGGAGCAGCCAAATATCTCGAGAACGGCCCCGGGATTTTGAAAACACTGAAACACGTGTTCAAATGCTTGGGGGGGACATCTTTATAGGGGGTTTCCGATTTCGGGGCCATCTCCAGGGGCCCGCAGGGGGATACCACGTCCCTAAATTCAATACTTCAAACGGGACCCCCATATTTTTTTTATTAATCAAAAGAGGGTGAAATTATCAGACTTTTGGTGCGAATCGAAGTTCAATATGGGGTTTTTCGTTTTTGATACTCGAAGGTAAAGTTCGATTTGGACTAATTTTAAAAAATCTTTACTCCTCTTTGAAGAGTGGGAATTTAAAAATAAAGGGACAAAAAATACTCAATAAGTAAGCCCTTTTCAGAAAAAAATTTAATTATGAAAACATTTGTAAAATTTTTGGTTTTGAAGCTCCCAAAACTTTTAAACGTTTTTGGCCCCCAAGGAGGGCCATCTAAAAAAATTCCGAGGTAAACCCCTATTGTTTGATACATAAATGAAAAGGCGTAACAAACTGAGCATTTCGGTGCAAACCGGGTTCGATATCTTTTTTCCAAACGAGATATCGCAATCTGAAAATTTGACATTCGATATCTAAAATGTAAAAAGATATCCACCCCCGGTTTGCGCCGAAATGCTCATTTGTTCGTCTTTTCGATTGATTTTCACTAAAAGGGGTCGTAATTGGGAAATTTTTCAGATGGCCCCCCTTTGGGGCCCAAAAAGTCTAAAATTTTTTTGAGCTTAAAAACCAAAATTTGAATAAATGTTTGTTATAATTAAATTTTTTTTCTGAAAAGGGCTTGCTTTTCAGAGTTTTTTTGTGTCCTTGATTGTAAATTTCCGACTCTTCAAAGAGGATAAGAAATGCTTCTTGAAAATGGGCCCAAATCGAACTTGGACCTTCGATATAATCAAAAACGAAAACGATGTCGACGTTTAACTTGTACCAAAAGTCTTAAAATTTTCCCTTTTTTTGATTATTAAAAAAAAAAAATTGGGGGGCCCCATTGAAGTATTGGATTTAGGGAGGTGGTACCCCTTGGGGCCCCCCCCAAGAGAGCCCCCAAATCGGCCCCCCCAAAAAAGATGTCCTGCTCAAAATAATTTAACACGTGTTTCAGCGTTTTTGGGAAAGGGCCTTTCTCGAGATATTCGGCCTGGCTCCTTTTAGGCGCACCGTTGGCACAACGTGCGCCTATTGAAATCGCCCTGATACTCAATAGAGAAACTACGCCCCCTTGTGATCAAATGGCGAAATGAGCTTTTTTGATGTCGTAAAATTTGGGTTGTGCCCTGTTTTTTTTATGCTAATTTCATTGAAAAGTTAATGTTCTCCCGCCACGACTGAATTCTGATTTGGGTTTGGGGAGTAATTTCATGTTCATTGATTGACGTTTTTTTAAAGTTATTCTATGTCAAAAATTTCCAACCTCACTTTTTGATTATTTAAAATTTTTCCCCGGTATATATTCTAGGTGATCAAGAGAACCAATCATTTGCCGTTCTGAATTTTTGTTTTTTTGCATGTAAAGCAATTATTAAAATTAATTATAGCGTGTGGTCAAACGCAAAACGGAAAGTCCCTACAGCAAGAACTCTGAAATTCCTTATCTCAATACTCAGAATTCCATTTAATTACCAAAATTACTGCGCATCAAAGAGGATCTCTTATTATTCAGCCCTGATGTCGTTGTTTCCATAGTGGTCCCTGCCCTAACCTCCCCATTTTTCCTATAAAATTTCAGCATTTGTTTACGCTCAACGTAATAAAATTACTCGCTTGCGTTTATAGAGCTATGACTCGTAAATTTGGTAAGAGTTCAAAGGTTCAACAATGGGACCTCTGAATAGTGTGATGTGCTGATTGCTTTATTTTCCATCATGTTGTTATTGTATGTGAAATTTCTTAGTCCTATTCAGAACGAAAAAGAAAATGCTTCTTATTTCTCTACTTCTACTTTTTTGGTTTTGAAGGTCCTAAAGGAAGTCAGCCCTCTTTAAATTTTTAAAAGGGAATGTGCTTTGCGGTCAAATTTTCTGACATTTTATTTAGTCTGGCAACTCCCGTCAAATGACTTAGCGCTTCAAGGCATCATTTATTCAATGCAGTTATTTCGCTCTTTCTCTATTTACAAGAAAATTTCTAGTACTCCAGGAACTTCCTGTTTTCTTATGCTACCTTATGCACATCTGTTGTACTCCCTATGTTGATTAAGCTGTCACTCTCCTATATGTCTCAAAGTATCTTGAGACACTCAAACTGGTTCCTTAATCATATAGTTGGTAGTCCGCTAACCTTTGACAGTCCCCTATTTTGTCGGAGATCATCATCAGTCATGCCTAAAAGTTTAGCGTTAGACTTTTGTACAAAATTGGGATTGCGCCTCACAATTTGGTGACAGTTAAGTTAGCGTCAATGATGAAATATAATCAGCGCTCCTTTTCTTTCGAAATTTGTGTTACCGAGTAATTTCTTCTGAAAATTATGTCAGCGTACGTGCTTTTTTTACTTTTCCCTTTAAAAAATTTTTCCCAAAAAAAAAAAAAAAATGGAAAAAATTTAGAAAAAAATTGGGAAAAAAAAAAAATTTTTTTTTTTTTAAAATTGCGATGGGGGGGAAAAAAAAAAAAAGGGGATTTTTTCAAGGGTAATTTTGGGTTTTTTCCCAAAAAAATTGGGCGGGGGGGGGCCTCCTTCCCCCGACAAATTTTTTTTCCCAATTTTTTTTTCCCAAATTTTGGTTTTTTTATTCCCCAAAAAGTAATTTGGCCCCTCTTATCATGTCTAATACCATCCATAAGAACATCCTTCCATCATATTTTCTATTTCTTAACCCTTTTGTTTTTAGAGAGATTTATGAAAAAAATCTGTGGCGTCTGTCCGTCAGCCCGGGCTTTTTGTCATCCGTACCTAGGCATAATTTTGAACCATTGATCCTTATGCATCCAGATTTTGCACAGTTTTGCTTTTTAGTTTCCCCCAGAGGTACTTTTTTTGTTTTTTGAAATTTTATTTTTAGGGTAGTTAGGGGGAAAAAAATTTATTTTCTTTAAAATCAATGGTAAAATGGATAAAAATGAAAAAAAATGGAATAATTCAAGTTTGGCTCAATCAATTTTGATGAAAGTTAGCAAAAAAAATTTTTTTAAAAAAGGCCCTTATTTTTTAAAGAAAAAAAAAAAACCCCACCTTTATGGGTTCCTTTTTTTAAAAATTCCTTTTTAAAAACTTTTAAAAAATCAAAAATTAAAACCCCCCCCCGCCTTTCGGGGGGCCAAAAAAAAGGGAAAAAAAAAAAAAAAGGGAATTTTTTTCCGTAAAAGAAAAAAATCAACCCCTTAAAAAAAAACCCTTTGGAAAAAAAAAAAAAAAAGCCCCAAAAAATTTTCAAAAAAAAAAAAGGGCTCCATGAATTTTCATGAAACTTTTTTACCACAATCTACTATCAAAGTACTAACATATTTTCCTCTTTTGATCACCATACACAACCGATTAGACCTTTTCAAGAGGAATATAGGTGCGATTGAGAAAAAAAATGGGTATATAAGCAAATAAAAACATAATCTTATTTTATTTGGGGGATAAAAATTAAAAAAAAAGGTTTGGTTCCAAAAATTTTTGAATTTTTGGGGAAAAAAAAAAAAAATTTTTTTTTGGGAAAAATTTTAAAATTTTTTTTTCCCTAAAAAAAAAAAAAATTTTAAAAAGGTTTAAAAAACCAAAAAAGGGAAAAAAAGTTTTAAGCCCTTAAAATTTAAAAAAACCAATTTAAGGAAAAAAAAAAAACCCCCCCCCTTTTTTTTAAGAATTTTAAAAAAAGCAAAAAAAAAGGTTTTTCACCAAAAAAAAATTAAGGGAAAATTAATTTTAAAAAAAAAAGTCAATAAAAAAGGTAATGTTTTTGGAAAATTTTTTGACAAAACTTGCACATTAATTTTAAAAAAAAAAAATTATTTGAAAAATTTGAAAGAAAAACCAAACGTTTGAGGGCAAAATAGTACTTTTCCCCCCCAAAAAATTTTGGGAAAAAAGCCCCCCAAAATAAACAAACAAATAAAATGAATAGTAAAAAAAAAAATTTATTAATCTTGAATTCCCTATTAAACCCCGAAAAGCAACATCAGATTAAGGCTCTCAATTAGCCTTCAAATAACAAAATAGGCAACTATTCCTACAGCTTCTCACAAATTGCAAACTCTTGGGATTGAAGGCAGAAAAATTTTGTCCGGAGGTGAAAATATTTGAAAGGGGGGGGTTGGGGTCTCCCCGAATTCTAAAAGGGGGGTTGGGGTTCCCCCAGATTTTGGGGGGTTGGGGGTCTCCCAGATTTTAAAGGGGGGTTTGGGGGTGTTCTTTTGGGGGGATTCCTCCCGTTTTTAGTGGTGGGGGGGGGTTTTTGGGGTCTCCCTAGAAAAAAGTGATGGAGAAAGGTTGTAGGGTATTTTCCCCAATTTATTTTTTATATTTCAGTTTGATTAACGTTTTCGGATTGTGCCATCAAATCTTTGTCACCATCGTACGTCATGGGGAATTTAGGAAATTTTTTGACTACTGTAATTCTTTATCTTTTCTTACTTTTGCCATGGCGTCCTTTGTTTTACTTGGATCACCTTCACTTCAAATTTTTTACCGGGCAACCAAAAACGGTGCCGTAATGGAATATGGCAAAAGTTTTCCTTTCTCAAACATAGAAAAAAACGACTTGGTGGGATTTCCTTACTCCCAATTTTTCTGCCCCCTTTTTTGGGGAATATAATGTTACACCTTTTTCTAAAGGGGGTTCAAAATTGTTTTTGAGTATTTGATTGTTTATTACGTCGTTTAGTGATGTGCAGTGGAAATTCGAAGGTTTGTTCATGATTGTCCGTAGTGGTCCCCCCCCCCCCCCCAAAAGCGCACACAGGTTCGACCCAACTTTTGCTAGAATGGTGGAAATCGGGGGGGGGTTTAAGATTGTCCGAGTGGTCCCAACCCCCCCCCCCAATCGCCACACAGGTTTGGACCCAAAATTTTGCCGGACAATTTTTTTTGAGTTTTTTGAAATCCCAAGGGGTTGTTTTAAGATTGTCCGAAATGGTTCTACCCCCCCCCCCCCCCCCCGCCGCCACAGGTTCGGACCAACTTTTGCTGCAATTTTTTTGAGTGTTGGGAAAAATTTGAAGGGTTTAATTGTCCGTGTGGCCCCCCCCCCCCCCCCCCCCCCCCCCCCCCCCCCCTCGC
This sequence comes from Trialeurodes vaporariorum, assembly GCA_011764245.1. Classification (NCBI taxonomy): domain Eukaryota; kingdom Metazoa; phylum Arthropoda; class Insecta; order Hemiptera; family Aleyrodidae; genus Trialeurodes; species Trialeurodes vaporariorum. The sequence goes on along the minus strand of VMOF01000021.1, from coordinate 13,654 downwards.
CGCACAGGTTCGAACTTGGCTTTTTCTGCAATTTTTTTTAGTGGTGGAAAAATTTGGAGGGATTGTTCTAAGATTGTCCGTAGTGGTTCTCCCCCCCCCCCCCCCACTCGCCGCACACAGGTTCGGACCCAAAATTTTGCTGGACAATTTTTTTTAGTTTTTGGAAAAATTTAAGGGGTTTTGTTTCCAAGGGTTTCCCCCCCACTGGGAAAGGGTTGGGTAAATTTTGCTGGCCCAAATTTTTTTTATTAAAAAGAAGGGTTTTTCCCTAAGATTGTTTGTAGGGTCCAACCCCCCCATGCCGACCAGGTTCGGACCCTTTTTGTGGGCAATTTTTTTTTGAATTAAATTGAATTTGAAAAAAAAAAATGAGGGGAACCCCCCCAAAAGGGCCCAAAGGGCGGCCCCTTTTTCTGGGCAAATTTTTTTGTGTAGAATTCGGGGCCTTTTGTTTTTTACACTGAACAGGTTCCCGGGGGCCCTTAAACCGGCATTTTTTTAGAAAGGTGATTGAAAGTTTTTAAACATGGAAGCGCATAGGGAATAACCCTAAATTTTTTTTTAATTATCGAAGTTCCAAATTGCCCCTTTTTGGGTTTTTAAAGGGAGGTCAATCCACTTTCTCAATTTTTTTAAAAAAGTTTTTAAAGTTATGAGAAAACTGGGTTTCCTTGAAGTTCGGCAATTTTTTTTGTATGGAATTTACCAAAAAAACCTCCTTTTTTGATTATGGCGGATTTTTGGTTTTTAAATTTCTTTTGTGGCCACCCTGTTAGAATTCTTAAATCATAAAGTTTGAAAATGGTTGGAACCATTTTATTTTCCCCTATTTGGTACTTAAATAAAAATTGGGTATTTGAAAAAATTTTCATCTATGTCTTTTTTAGACCATGGAATCGATCCGATTCTGCCATTGAAGTCCCAAAATTTTTTATTTGAAAAAATACACCTTTTTTTCTCCTCAAGGTAACATGTTGCACATCGATCAGAAGGTTTCGATAATTTTTCAGAATCTGTCAAGATTTGTGAGAAATTCTCAAATGGTAAGCAAAAGGGTTTATTCAAAAATCTTCCAAGTCCCTATAGCTAAAAAAAAACTGGGGGTTTTGGTAAATGTCTATGGGAGCAAAAATGTTGGCAATTGCCTCTGCTATGAGGATATGAACTTTTTTCGTACTTTCAGAAGATGCCCCTTTTTTGCCCCAAAAAGGGGCTGATGAGGGCTTTTGAAAATATCAAAATGAAAAATTTTGTGTCCATTCCGTAACCGATTTTTTTATTCAAAACATTTCGATCAGCCGTTCTCGAGAAAAATGCCCGGTGGTATGGTTCCTCTCATCTTGAACTCTAGGCCACTGTCTCTTATTTCGTCATTTGTGAGTGTCTATATTGAAAGTTCTCTTTTATTTGGTTTTTCTCTTTTAAAATCTGTGCAGTGTGCTGGTTCCTCTTATCAAAAGTTATCATGCTGCATATGTTCTGTATAAATTTTAATGGGTATGCAGAGTAAAAGAGAGGGGGGGTGGAAATTTTTTTTCTAAAACTTCTAAAATCTTTTTTATTTTTTTTAATTTCTATTAATTTCAGTCCAAAATTATTTCACCAAAATTTAGTCCTCGGGTTGGGCCAAGTCCCAAAATTTTCCCCAAAAACCCCTCCATTTTCTTACCGCCCCAAAACTTCTTTAAAATTTCCTAAAAACTTTTTTTTCAAATATCTTCCTAATTTTTTCCCTACACCCGGGGGCTGTGTTTTGATTCAACTTGCAATCATTGATATAGAGCGACCAAGCTTAAATTTCTCATTATGGTTCAATTTTAAAAAATTTTATTTTGAAATTTTATTTTTCGAAAACCCCTTAATAAATCTCCGGTAAAATCTTGTATGAATCCCTTAAAATATTTTATACTTTTGTAAACATTTGTTGAATAGGCATAAAAAAAAGAATTACTCGTTAATTGAAATATTGATAAAGACACCAAGCCCTAGTAGATCACTCCTATTTTGTTCAAAAAAAATGGAATTTTATTTTAAATTTTTTTTTTAAGTTTTACTTAATAAATCTCGATAAACTTAGTTAGGTTCTTTTTTAATTTTATTTGAATAAAAATTTTTTAAAAAAAAATTTTTTGGGAATAAATCAAATTAAATAATTGCAATTTACTCCTTAAATTGAAATTTTTTTGAATAAAAAATAATTTTTTTTAAAAAATTAAAAATGAAAATTTGACTTTTTGTAGGGGTTTTTTCCAGAGAATGTGACTGATTAAATTTGCCTTAATTTAAAGGACCCGGAACCCGGGAAAACTTAATTTCTTTAGGTTCCTCTAACCTTTTTTGGGGTTGGAATTGGTACAGAATACAAAAATAGAACTAGGAAAAATAAAATTCAAAAAAATCACACCTGATAAATACCTGGTTAAGTTAATCTCCGTTGACTTTGGAGTTCCATCGTTATTTACGAACTGTTTGAAAAAATAATTTTTAAATTAAAATTTGCAGCAAATCATTTAAAGTTGCTTCAGTAGTTTGGACAGAAGGCTAAAAGGTGCTACTATTTTTCTGAAGTTTTACGGAGAAGGAAATTTCATTTCATTGAGAAAATTGATATTCTTCAATAAAAGAGGTTTATAGTTGAATTTAAAGACAAGTACCCATTAGCGAAAAAGAAATACTTATCATTAGGAATTGGTGAAGAAATAATCACAACACGACGAAATTACCAGATTAGGTTTATTAACTTAGAACCCGAATGCCAAAATGTTTCACGACACCGTTTTGAAAAAAAACCCCAATTTCTTTTTGTGAAAAACACCAGTCGTCGTCCAAACGGGGGAAATTATTAAAGTTATGCTTTTACCAAGGAAAGGGTTTGGGCAAAAGGCTGTAAAACGGTGCCATACTAAAATTTTGCTGCAAGGCTGATCGGAGAGCATCCATCTTGCTCCACTCATCTATTTTGCCCAAGTCAATTCGATTCATCCTAGTCAATTGAGCCACTCGAGTGAATGTTAGCATGAGATTCGAGTGAAGTTCAGTCACAACTTCGTAACCACTTATTTATCGACTGCTTCCAAACAAGAGGGGAAAGTTACTTTATCCTACTTAAGAATCTTAGGTGGATATACCGCTAAAGTAGTCGACAATTTCATCGCAACCGATTGGACCCAAGGATTCATGATTTACTCACAACATTTTAGAAAAGCTGATTTGATTGGTCCAGGTCAAGATTTGTTTCGACTTAGGTTACATCGAGTAGAATTAGACAAATCGAGTTGGTTTTCCCCCGATTAGATCTAATGTGTCCAAATTAACACCATCATTTGTACTTGGCTTCTAGGTTTCTCTCTTCAGACTTTGTAAGATTATTGACAAGATTATGACCATTTTCCCTCATGCCCAGAGCCAAAGCCTGGCATCATAAACTGTGCTGTTCAGTGTCGAACACACTTCTTGCACTTTTTCAGTGTAGCTTCAGATAGCTTCATAATGAAGCTTTTTTTCATCCTCGCAAAACTATCCGTTTGCAAGTAAAACATGTCGAATCATCTTCAGCAGTTTCAATAAAAGATGAGTCACTGTAACCATTCTATTAGAGGGGGACCATTTTGAGTATAGTGTTCTGACAAACAATGGTGCCTGTTTCCAAACCGCATCAAAGCGCATTGATAAGCGCTTCATTAGAAACGAGTTGAAACTCTGCGCAAACCAACCACTCTCCCATGCCCTCTGATGCAGTTCAGAAGCGACAGACTGTCTTGTCGGACAGTTGTACTTAGGTAAATAAATACTTAAAAAAGTTGTTACCAAACCCCAAACCCAAACTCGTAGTAAAATTCACTTAACGAGTGGCTCAATCAACTTGGGCAAAAGAGATGAGTCGAGTGAAATGGATGCTCTCCGATCAACCTCAGCCCACTATTTCAGTCGACATCATTTATCATTGAATGAATGCATCACACAACGTGGTGTTGGTGTTGCCATTTAAATAGTTCTGCTCTTCATGACTGTCATGCAAGCATAGGTATAAATTTGGGCCGAAATGTAAAGGTCCACCCCTTTTCTTTTTTTTTCATTTCGGTAACTTTACTTACTCTCTAGACCACGCTCATCGGTTAACGAAGTTAACTCCTTCAGATCACTCGACTTGAGGAGATAAAGATGAGTAAATCTGTCTCAGGAAGAGAGAGTTTGCTGAGAGAGGTCAAATTACAAAATTTTTGAGTAAATCACCACAAACATACCACTTTCACTCGTCAAAATGCCAAGAAAGGCAATGAGTTGCGGCATTACGAGGCAATAACACGCACTGTAGAATCTGGCAAATTAAATGAAAGCTATGAAGAACTTGAGTGTTTCAATTCGTAGAAACTGGAATTAAGGCTCTGATTGACAGAAAACACGCACAGTTCATAAAGAAATTCAGATTTTAAAGTCTCTGATAGACTTCGAAAACACGCGAAAATACATTGCGGAGGGAACTTCGGTTTGTTTTCACAACACAAATCTCTAACCTTAAAATCTCCGAGGCAAATTACGCATGTTTACCAAAGCCTCCGAACTAGATGTAGCTCGTTGGTAATCACAGACAAAATAATGAAACTACCAAATTTATTCATAACGGAGACAAATCCTTATAAAAAACTTGGGGTCAATACTCAGTCAAAACCTAACTCAAACATTATTCGAACATTTCAAACGGCGCAATTTGGACCGCCAAAGATTTGATTTCTATCCATTGTACGGCGGACCGAAGAATATCGCGGATTAGATATGGCGCGCGATTCGTTTAGTGACTGCTTAAAGGATAGGGAGACTTTTCGCGTTGCCGCTCCGCAATATATCGAACGAAAGGAATCCACCGAAAAGCAGTACGCGATCATTACGCGCGGAAATCTGACAACGCACGTTTGCGACCAAGCCAAAAATTGTCGATTTTTATGCAGGAAGTTTATGGCCAAAATCGAAACAAAACCATAACAAAAACATGCAGTACTTACTGCATGTTAAAAAAAGGGCATCAATTTTAGCCCCCCCCCCCCACTTTTTGACCCCACGCGCCGCGCATGGTCTTAAGACGTCTTTCGATCCAGTCTTACAAGGCGTCTTTAATCCGTCTTAAATCTGTCTTCAAAGACGTCTTCAAAGACGTTTTCCAAGACGACTTGAATACCGTCTTCCAAAGTGGTTTTTACGACGTCTTTCAATCCAGACTTATAAAGCGTCTTTAATCCGTCTTAAAGCCGTCTTCAGCCAAGATAGCTAGAAGATTGACTCCAACGTTTTCAAGTCCTTAAATATTGATAATTTGCAAAAATCACAAGTTTTTTAAAAATTTCGAAAATTACGAAAATGTCCACAGTTCGAAAATTTGAAAATTACCAATTTTTTCATAAATTTTGAAAATTACGAAAATTTTCATTAAGTTTGAAAATTACCAAGATTTGCTCAAATTTTGAAAATTACGAAATTTTCACAAATTTTGAAAATGTTGACTATTTTCAAGCAAGCTTGGAAAGCTAGGCTTCCTCGAGACGTAACCTATAGAGCATTGTGACCGACGCCTTTCATATGTCTTTAAGACGGATTCGTAAGACGGTTTTCAAAGTTGTCTTATAAGACGTCTTTAAGACGGATTCGTAAGACGTTTTCAAAGTTGTCTTAAAAACGTCTTTAAGACGGATTCGTAAGACGGTTTTTGAAGTTGTCTTAAAAACGTCTTAAAGACGGATTCGTAAGACGTCTTCAAAGACGTGTTTGGGCGGAACTAGAGACGTCTTTAAGACGGATTAAAGACGGATTTAAGACAACTTTACTTGTCTTATAAGACGTCTTTAAGACGGATTGAAGACGGTTTTTGCTAACTGGGGACTACCTAGGCCAAGTGTGCAGTGCTTTCAATGTGTTATCCTTTGAAAAAAATTCTGCAAGGTACTTTTTGGTCTGGGTTTTTTTATTATTTGTCGTGTCTTTCTAGCCCAAGCGCTTATCAATTTTAAACTATTCATTGTATTACATCTGTTAGCAATTTGCTCCAAGCTTATGCTGCTACAGAGAAAACGTAAGTAAGTTTTAAGAAAATTAGTTCGCTGTGAGATGAACCTTCAGCAGGCTGATTATAAATTATTGTACCGTAACGCCATTGAGTCGATGACCAAGTACTTGTTATCTCATGGGTGGTTAGGTTAGTGATAGAAACCCTCCCATCTCTGCGGAAATTCTCGGATAGCTCAGGAGTCATCAGCGAATTTCCGCAGAGATGAAAGGGTCTCTATCGGAATGAAACCTAACGCAATAACATCACCCAGAAGAATAAAGCATTTGCGATCATAGACTCAATAGCATCACTGTACAATTGTTTATGATCAGCCTACTGGATAGCAATCAGCCCCCAGAGATGGTAAACAAAGTTTATCGCAAGCAGTGGCGGCTCGTACTGGGGGTGCAGAGGTGCATTGCACCCCCACGGAGAAAGCAGAAGAAGCAATGACTTGATCAAATAAATAGTAAATAACGATTTCTTGCGGGTAGCGATGTGAGGGATAGAAAATCAGTCCGTCCGTCTGCCGCCGCGCATCAAAATCTAGTTCATTTTAGCTCCACGAGACCGCCACCGTCTCGGAGGTGCAAATCTTCCTTTGCACCACCAGATTAGGGCGGGGGGCGAGGAGGGGGTGAGCGGGTATGAGACGGGTTATGGCCGAATAGCCGTGGCGATCGCAAACGGAAAGATTTGCGATCGGTCCCCGAGACATCCCGATTGTTTCCGACCTCTAACGAACCAGCGAGACGGACGGCTTGCTGTTGACAGCGCCAGCGCAGCGCAGCTGCAGCGGTGAGCGGACTTGCGCTCTCGCGGCTCATAGGCTAATCTCTTCACATTTTCTTTTGTTTCCACGCTGCCTCTTCAGTTCGGCGTCAGTTACTACACCGTCATTTTCAACATTTCTTTTTATCAGTTGCTGATCATTTACACCCCCTAATTACAACGAGATTCTTATCAAAATCATTTTTTTCCTAACGATTTCAGTTTTCTGAAATACTCCTTGCGGCGCTTTCGTCTTTTTTTTCATTTTTAATTATTTTTTTTTTATTTATTTATTATTTATTTATTTATTTATTTATTTATTTATTTATTATTTTTTAGGAAGACACATTGATTACTTTGCAATGTGGATCATCGTTAAAGTGTGTCTCAGAAAGCCGATTTTCTATCTAAACTTATCCATGGGAGGAGCCCCCTCCCCCCCAGCCCACTGCTGATTGGATTCTCCGCGGACTCCCCAATCGTGCATCAGCATTTGCACCCCCAGGTTCGAAAGTCACGCGCCGCCACTGATCGCAAGTAAGTAACAAGTATTAATTTGATAGTTTCCAGGAAGCCTGCTTTTTAGTTCATCAGTTGGTTTGTAGATTGAAAACACTTATAATCAATTGTAAGACTTCTCTAAAGTCTCACTCAGAATCATTTGATGCTTAAAGCTCTGGAGCCTTAGTTACCACTGTAAGAACTAGGGAAAACAACTCCACAGGCAATCTGCAGGCAGCAAGCATTTCTCGCTGTGGCTCTCACCCTGGGTAGACTTTTAAATATTTTAGTGCAACTCGCACATGTAAATTTAGTCTGCCGAAGTAAGTCCAGAGACTGAGTTCATCAGTGTGCATATTACCAAGCAAAAAAGTTGTGACTTTTAAGATTCGTTGCAAATTCTCAGGGATTCAAAGCAACATTATGCGCTCCGTTTGCATTCTTAGCTGTAGAAATATTTGCGTTTGCTAGTGCGCCTTGTCAATCACCCTGCTTGCCAAAGATTGGTATTTAAAACAGAAACTGTTGTTACAATCTGAGGCATTCTCCTCAAACTGCAAGTTATTTAACGTATGAGTTTATTTAATTTAATTGCAAGTGGTGTTTCCCCAACCTTTAATAAGTAGAGGCAGTTAGGGTTGTCTGCAATCTGGCAATGCTGCATTTTATCCATTTAGATGTATTGAAGAAGCTGAAGTGTAGGACTCGCATAGTGCACTCCTTCAAAGTGATATTTTGCATGGATTTAAATGAATGAAATGCAGTATTGCTAGATTCTATGCGACGCCACTAAGTAGAGGTCTTTTCAAATTGTTTAGCATCTGACAACTCTCAGGGTTTATGCGCTGACACTTGCTTACATTTACTGCCGTTACACTTTGAGAAATGTTCAACGCAAAGTAATTTAAATGTCCACAAACAATAATATTTACCTATACCTACATCATAAGACTGTTTGCAAGGCACTCTCCCCACAGCATTTGTTTGTCAATCGTTATTGTTTTAAGAGGGTGAGACAAATGACTAAGCTATTTATGGGTCGTCTCATTCTTCCCAGTAAATCAGCATAGAGAGAGGCAGAGAGGTTAGTCCTTTGCTGTCTATGAAACTCAGATAAGTAGATACATCAAATCTCACGTCTCAAGGGTTTACATCCGTAAGATTTCATTGTTAGAAATTCATTTCGTTTGGTCCACTCTACCTGGTGCTTGGGCAGAGAGTTATAAAGGGTCTCTGACTTCAAGATCTCCACCTGTTGAGTATATTTTAGTGCAGCTCACTCAACAATTATTGTCGGGTCATTAAGGTACCCGCATTAAAATGTAATTTCTTCTAAAGCAATGAATAACTCCTCAAGAATAAATAAAAAGCGTTTGTGCAAAATTAATAAAGTGCCACAATTGACTTTAACCGCTCCGATGTAAAGGCGATACTTTCTATTATCTATTCAGTTTCTCAATGACACTTGATTTTTGCAGAAAACAACTGCACAGTTGATAAATTTAATAATGTCAGTCGACTCTTTTGATGCAGTTACTTAGGCTACCCGAAAAACTTGTCCCAATGCATTTAAGTGTAGCGGGTGGCTCACCGGAGTCAAAATCCAAGGAGTCAACTTATCATTATTTAATTTTCCGACTGTACACTAATCACTATAATCATAGTAAATATAGGTAGGTGAGTAAGGGAAAAGTGGTCCAAATGTTTAACTTTTTGCAGATTTCTAGGTTGAGGTAGAGAATGTTGTCTCAGTTAAAAATGAGTCATTATTAAAATGAAAGAAAATTAAAGAAAATGAGGAGGCGGGGGGTCTACTCAATTAATCCAATGAATGTTGTAATTTTCTAAACTTTATGCTTGGAAGCTGTCACGCTCAATTCAAGGATTGAGTAAGAAAATAACTGGATGAAAAGAAAGAATTCTTCTATGCTATATTGAAATAAAATGAGAAATTAAGTACTTAATTTGAGGAAAAATTGTTCAGTCTCATTTTTAGAGAATTGTATTTTTAGGTTTAGTTGAAGTTTATTTCCCTGTCAGAATAAATACCAAATGCTGTACATTGAAATTAAAAACATTTTTAAAAGCTGGTATTTTAACAGTGAAATAAGATTCAGGCTACTGAGACCAAATAAATTATGAGCTATAATGTGCTAGGTACCTACTTAAGAATACAGTTAGGCAAGTGTGGAGTCGGAAACATCATTCATTCTTCTATGTTCCTTTTGAATGGAAACCATAGGTATCACTGCTCTTCTGATTCACCTTTTGGTTTTTGTTTTTGTTTTACCCAAAGATAAATTGCTTGAGTGCATATTAATATTGATGAAATCTGATGAAAGCTTATACCATCTAAATGAATGGAAGAAAATGCATGAGACAGATTTCCCTGATTCTAAGCTACATAATCTTCGAACTATCCCTATGATCATTAGCAGTTTTTATCTTCAAAACTTTTGATATTTTCACCAAAAAACTTTTCGCTTAAAAGCTCAGAGTTACTGCTCGGCCAAGTCGGAAAACTTCACGTTCTGATTTTTCTCCAAAGAAGCTGATATCCGAACGCCAAGTCAAGATTTCCTTCCTTCATCTCTCTCTCTCTCTCTGCCTTTTCTCTGTGGCAGGAACAGTTAGAATGCCAATAGCTCTGTTTCGGCGTTCAAAGGTAGTGATATCATAGAACGCCAAGTCAGGGTTTCTTTTTTACTTAAAACTAGACATAATTATTCCATGCATCCAAAATTGCATACCCGCTCCAATGAAGGCGTCACTAAAATCCAACTCAACAAAACTCCTTGGAGTTATGCAATGTGAGTAACAGCGAGTTAAAAAAGGGAAAAACCCTTTAATCAATGAAAAGAATATTTGGAAAAGAAAGTTCAAAAAGAAGACAAAAATGAAAAGAAAGAAAGGGAAAGAAAACTTGGGCCCGTGACCCAGTTGCTTTACACTCAAATGCATCGATTCATCAATTCAACTCTTCTGAATTCCTCTGCTTTTCCGTGAAAAGTCACGGGCTCAAGTCTTCTTTCCCTTTCTTTCTTTTCATTTTTGTCTTCTTTTTGAACTTTCTTTTCCAAATATTCTTTTCATTGATTGAAGGTTTGTAACGTTGCCCTGGACTATAGGATTTGTATCTCAAGTAAATCCAAATAAAAATAAAAAAAAAATGATTCTATAATTTCGGGCGCCGACCAGTCTCTTGGATTTAAGCTCCGGACGCTCTTCGGAGGTGGGGCGGTTCAATAGAAAATCACTAACATGTTTTCTTGGGAACTTTAGGAATTTTATTATTACAAAAAAAACTGATCTCCTTGAAACTAAAAGTAACGGGGACGGGATGGATCCATTTACATTAACGGGAGAAATAAGAGTAAACAATATGAAATAAAGTCAAAATTAGGTTAATGATAAGTATTCAGAAAAGATATCACCAATATAAAAGTTGGAGTTGATCTCACCCAAGTACGAGTAGAGATTTAATGATCGCCAAAATTTAAAGCATCGGTAGAACGTTGTAGAGAGAGAAGCAGGTACGATAGTGAGAGTAGACAATTGAGTCGCTATTCCAGAATTTAGCTCATAAAAGGCGTGCCGGAAACAAGATCACAGACTAAAAAGCCATATGTGAGAGTAGAGAAAAGAAGGTACAGGAAATAAACCCTGTACAAACGAGATCAAAATAATTAATACGTGATTCGGTTTCAAAGCAAAGAGGAGAAAAGATAGGTTGCAATGTATAGAAAAAATGGCGATGGGCCTCAAGTAATGAAGAAAACTTACCAACAAAAGTTGGGTCGGGGAAGACTATAGAAGCGGCGATAAAAACTCCATAATAAACTGAAAACTACATTCGACAGAAACGAACGAAATAAAAAGAAGCGGTGAATTCCATAAGAAAAAATTTAAAATATTTGGATGAACGATAGAATTTTCGGGAACCATAAATTAACGACAAACAGAACGTAACGGCTTTTCGCTAATCACCGATCAAAACAATCCTCTATTAGGCACAACCTTGGACTACCTCAAGCTCAGAGCATCGCCGATCCGCACCCGCGGTTCCCCGTACTCCGGTCAAGATTCAAATCGACCAGTTCGGTGACAATCAGCTGAGCACGAGACACCGTGGAGTGTGGATAAGAGAGCGGAAAAGATAAATTGACATGTGTACGAAAGAATTCGGCGTACGGCCGGGAGATGGCGGTACGGTTATGGAAAAAGAAAAAGGCGGCTGTCTTACACCCCCCTCTCTTAAAAGAACGAAAGTTAACCGAAAACAAATTGCGAGACAAAAGAGGAAAGAAAATATTTCCGGTAAAAGGGACCAAAAGGGAAGAGAATAAAGAGGAATAGGGAAACTAGAGAAGATCTATTTACAATATCTACAAACGCAGCTGAGCGATCGGGTCATCCCGAATCTAGAAATGCGAAATCCTTATACGCGAGAGTGGTATGGTTTTATCTGAGAAACGTGAACTTTCGGTACGATAGTTCCATTGGCATCGGAGAGTTCACAAACCACTGGTGAGATGAACTTGGTGACTGTGTAAGGTCCGCTGTATTTAGGAGCTAACTTGGCTTGAAAGTGGTTGATAGCAGATGATTGGTGGTGATCTACTTTGAGAACGACGTCATCAACTTTGAATGGGTTGGCTCGATGGCGGAGATTGTAGTGGTGTTGTTGCTTCACGTTAGCTTCTTTGGTGTATCTTTGCACCGCCAAATAGATATCCTTCAAATTTTGTAAGTTTGCACGAAGTTTTACGGGATCACCGGGAGTTGTTTCGGTATCGGCAGACCTTTCACCAAAGATAGTATTGGGATAGTGTGGTTCTCGGCCAAAGTTCAAGAGAGCGGGAGTGAATTGAGTAGTTTCGTGGATAGAATTATTGATCGCCCAGGAAAATTCGGGAAGGTAGGAATCCCATTTCTTATGGTTATCAGAAACGAAACAACGAATCATGGTCTTGAGGACGCGGTTGACGCGCTCGGTAGGGTTGGCTTGTGGATGATAAGGAGGCGTGGTCCGTAGTTGTATACTATAGTCTTGGGCTAGTTGGGCCATTATCTTGTTAACAAATGGGGCTCCGTTATCAGATACGAGGGTTTTTGGAGTTCCCCATCTGTATAATATATATCTTCGGAAGGCGTCGGTAACTAATTTTGCGGTAGCGCTGCGTAGAGGAATGGCTTCCACCCATTTGGTGAAAAGGTCAACAAACACGAGGATATGCTGGTATCCATTCGTTGAACGAGGAAAAGGGCCCATAAGATCGGTAGAGACAGTGGTCCACGGTAATTCAGTTTGATGTGAATTCATGAACCCTATGGGTTTTTGTTGCGGTACTTTGTTTCGTTGGCAGATAAGACATGAGCGAACATATAAGCAAACATCGTTAAAGATACCTGGCCAATAATAAGAGCGGCATATACGGTTGTAGGTTTTCAGAATTCCCTGATGGCCGGCATCGGGGCGATCGTGAGACTCTTCAAGCACGGCTTTGGTCAGATGTTTTGGGACAACTAATTTCCAGGGATCAATGTGACCTTCAAGCAGGAGGTGAAGTGGGCTCGGTCGGTGGATGTAAAGTTGGTTGTTGGTGAGTTTGAAGTCAGGATAGTTTTCTGGACGTTCTTGTACGTCTTTAGTACGCTGCTCGTACCAGGGATCGGTAATAGGGTCGGCTTGCATGGCGTTAATTTGGGGAAGTTCGGCAGGAAGCGGAAGTGGAGCTCGTGATAACGCACTGGGCACGTGGTGGTAGGCACCTTTGCGATGTTGCACTTCAAAATCTAGACTTTGAAGTTCAATCGACCATCGGGCAAGTCGGCCAGTAGGATTTTCAAGAGTACGAAGCCATTTCAAGCTACTGTGGTCAGTCACGACAATGAAATGGTACCCTTCGATATACGGGCGAAATTTCCGGATAGACCATAAGATTGCTAAACATTCCTTTTCCGTGGTAGAATAGTTAAGTTCCGCGGGAATCAGGGTGCGGCTGGCGTAACTGATTACTTTTTCTCCGCCATCAATGAATTGAGTAAGTGCGGCTCCAAGTCCGGAATGACTGGCGTCTGTCTGAATCGTAAATGGCAGGTCGAAATTTGGACTGCTGAGGACGGGAGGTGATGTGAGTGCTTCTTTGAGTTTGAGAAAGGCATCTCTCTGTTCTTGGGCGAAGATCCACTTCACGGACTTCTTCAGAAGGCTGGTTAATGGTGCGCATAAACTCGAAAAATTTGGAATGAATCGGCGGTACCATGAGCACATACCTATCCATCTACGCAATTCTTTCATGTTTTTTGGTTCCGGGAACTCGAGAACTGGTAAAATCTTCTCAG
>VMOF01000020.1:0-27864 GCA_011764245.1 Trialeurodes vaporariorum | reverse complement strand
CGATGGGACGCGCGCAGTATATTCGGCGGACAATGCGATCACCGGGCGCTAATCATCGATTATCATAATGGCGTGATTCGGTACATTTGTTGGTGGGGGGGGGGGGGGGGGGGGGGGGGGTGGTTTGGAGGGGGGGGGGGTTTAAATGATCCAATTTTTTGAAGACTCATTTGCGAAAAGGCTATTCCGGTCCTGCAGTATGGGGACAATTTAATTTACTGAAACGTTCAGCGTGTAATTTCCTTGTTACTTTCAGCCTTTTAAATCGCTGCGCATACAAAACCCTCGTATAGAGAACGAGTCAGTGGCGCACCGAGAGTTTTTTCATCTCTCTCTTTTCTCCTTTAAAAAAACGTATGAAACGTCGCTTTGAAACCCCCTCTTTCTGTCTTTTTCCTACTTATACATTCAAATGTGAAATGGGAGAGATGGAAGAGACCCTGGTTGCGCCAGTGGAACGAGAAACTCGTATTCGTTTTCGGATCAGAACTATTCGGATCTCCCTCACACTTAAATTTTCTTTTATTGGCGATGAAAGCTACTCGAAACATAGCAAAAGAATGTAACGACGGGCGCCTTCAATTATAGAGTTAGGCAAAATAAACACCGTGGTGTGTTCTCGCTGCACTCTCGATGGGATGGTTCGATCTTTTTTATGGATTTAAAATGAGAAAAAGCAACGCGGCCAGATTGTCCACTACGGAGAAAAAATGCATTTTCGGAAGAAGGAACGATTAAAAATGGGTTAGTGAAAAATTCCTTTCAAAATAACCAGACATCTTAATGATCCAACGATTTTTTCGTACAACCAGAGCACTCGTTAGTTCAACCAGAACTTCTGGTTAATATAGCAAGAATGGGGCAGTTGCAAGGGTCTAAAATTTTGGGTTTTTTTTAAAAAGAAACTGGTAGTTTTGATGAGCTGAAAACAATGGTGCCTTTGGTTTTCTCGCGAGTGCCCCGGGTTTTTGGGAGTTACACACGTGTAAAGTTGTAAAAAAAGTGGTGTAGTGACGTCACTACGCGGAATCTCCATTTAAAATAATGTATTTGCACCAGAATCTCATCTTTGGAGCAATGGGGCTTAAATTTGAAACCAAAGGCATCTTTGTCCTCAGCTCATCAAGTACTTTCATTTTTTGATAAAACAAGCAGATAGTTCTGACACTACAGTGTCAGAGAAGGCGCACCTTGAGCAAATTTTGGGCCTCATGAGTCAAATTCCCTTTCCACCATCTCAAAAATAATGTGTCCAGCAAAAAACCCGGGGCCGAACCTGGATGCGGCGAGTGGGTAGGGGTTGGACCACTACATACGATCTTATATGGGAAAACCCCTTTGAATATTCCACCACCTCAGAAAAAATTGTCCAGCAAAAGTGAGGGTCCGAACCTGTGTGCGGCGATGGGGGGGGGGGGGGGGTGTAGAACCCTACAGACAATCTTAGAACCCCTTCGAATTTTCCACCATCTCAAAAAAAAAATTTTCAGCAAAAGTTCAAGTTCGAACCTGTATGCGGCGGGGGGGGGGGGGGGGGGGGGGGGGGGGGGGAGAACCATTACGGACAATCTTAGGACAATCCCTTCGAATTTTCTAACAACTCAAAAAAATTGTCCAGCAGAAGTTTGGGTCCGAACCTGGTGCGGCGAGGGAAGGGGGGGTGTAGAACCACTACGGGCAATCTTAGAACAATCCCTTGGATTCTCAAAAAATCATCTAAAAAAAATTGCCCGGCAAAATTTTGGGTCCAAACCCGGTGTGTGGCGATTGGGGGGGGGGGGGGGGAGGTTAGGACCACTACAGACAATCTTAAACCAACCCCTCAGATTTTCCACCATATCTAGCAAAAGTTCGGGTCTGAACCTGTGTGCGTCGTGGGGGGGGGCGGGGGACCACTACGGACAATCATAGAACAAATCCTTCGAATTCCCCTGCACATCACTAAACGCACGTAAAAACAATCAAATACTATAAAACAATTTTTAACCCCTTTTGTAAAAAGGTAGTCAACGATATAGTATGTCCCGCAAAATAGGGACATGAAAAAGTGTCGGTAGTAAGAAGAAATCGGACCACCCAAAAATCGATTATTTTCATGATGTGTTAGAGTAGAGAAAAACAATGTTGCCATATTCCATTAGCTGGCACCGTTCTTTGGTTGCCCCGGGAAAAAAAATTTTAATGAAGTGTGATGCCAAGTAAAACAAAGGACGCCATGGCAAAACGTAAGAAAAGATGAAGAAGTTACAGTGAGTCAAAAGACATCTCTCCTAAATGTCCCCATGACGTCCCACGACTGGTGACAAAGCATTTGATCCGCGCACAATGGCCGAAATACGTTAATCAAATCTCGAAATGATAAAAAATAAACTGTAGGGAATACCTACGAACACTTTCTCACATCACTTTATCTGAGGGAGCCCCCCAGACCCCCTTTAGAATACTAGGAGAGACCCCCAAAACCCCCTTTAAAATGCTGGGGTACCTCCAGACCCCCTTTAGAATTCTGAGGGAAAACCCCAAACCCCCTCAAATTTCAAATATTTTCACCTCCGGACATTTTATTTCTGCCTTCAATCCGAAGAGTTTGCAATTTTGTAGAGAAGCTGTAGGAATAGTTGCCTATTTTTTTATTTGAAGGCAAATTTGAGAGCCTTAATTGATGTTGTTTATAACCAGGGACGCGGAGCCACCTCCAAACTCCGGCTCCGAACTGGAGCCAGCTCCGGTACGAATACTTGCTCCGGGGCTCCGGCTCCGGAGCGGAGCCGACTTTGCTTGGCTCCAAAGTGGAGCCGGCTCCGGCTCCATTGTACTGCTCCGGGCTCCGAGCTCCGGAGCGGAGCCGATGCGCTTTGCTCCAAAGTGGAGCCAGCTCCGGCTCCATTTACTGCTCCGGGCTCCGAGCTCCGGAGCGGAGCCGATGGACTCGGCTCCAAAAAGGAGCCAGCTCCGGCTCCATTTTACTGCTCCAGGCTCCGAGCTCCGGAGCGGAGCCGATGCGCTTAGCTCCGAAAAGGAGCCGGCTCCGGCTCCATTTACTGCTTCAGGCTCCGGGCTCCGGAGCGGAGCCGATGTACCTTGCTCCAAAGTGGAGCCTGCTCCGGCCAAATGGATGGCTCCGGGCTCCGCTCCGGAGCCGGAGCCCGGAGTCACCAGCTCCGGAGCCAGAAAAGTGCTCCGATCCATTTTTTTTTTTTTTTTTTTTTTTTTTTTTTTTTTTTTTTTTTTGTGAAGCAGTTTGAATCGAATTAATCCACATAAGTTAAGGAAATGGAACGAGGTGAATTGGCCACAAGAATGGTCGTATAAAAGAATTAGTTAGAGGTGATACTCTCAACATGGCGAATGTTTCGCACTCATCCAACCCGATATATTGCATTGTATTCTTCTATAGGTATTTCTGTTGATTGACAATTTTTTTTTTTTTTTTTTTTTTTTTTTTTTTTTAATTTCCGCCGAAGAGTCAGTAACAACCCCCCCCCCCCCCCCCCCCCCGATCTGACACAAAAAGTATGTGTCCAAACGAAACATGAGATGAGAATGGCTCAAATTTTTGTTTCCAATTTTTCATGCACCTAAGTCTCACAACTTTTCGTGAAACTTGCGTCGGGATCGCATTCTTTACGCACGGAATTAAAGGACAAGTGACGAGGTAAACATTTTGGTCATTCACAGTTCACACCAAGTCACTTGAGTCGGCCCACACATCACCGTTGCGGCGTTGCGTAATTCAAGTTTAGGTTTAAATCTTTTTCGCTCTGACCTACATCCTTCAGTCTAAAACGCTTTTGTCATTTTCTTTCTTTCTTCATTTTTTCCGTGTTTGCGTGTCTATAACTAAATCAAACCCCTTGTTTTTAGCTTCGTCTCCGATGGAAGTGATCTCTGTTCATTGTCTGATTTATTTACTTCTACATATTTGTGCAAAACAGTTGTCAATGTAAATAACCCGACGATGGTCAGCCCGTCAGCGGCCTCACCGCAGTGGTGGGGAGGGGAGGGGAAATTTTATTACACCCAATGTATACGCGTACCGTACCGCACGCCTGCCTCACGGCCTCTCTGTTCTCCCTTTTTTTTTTCCTGCGACTTCCGATTGTCTCCAATTCGAACTGGAAGTTTCTTTCGGCCCGGGTATCGGGCGGGCGCGCGGGCTCGTACTTTTCAATCTTTTCATTTTTTATTTTTGATCAAGGCAAGGTCCGGGTCCCTCGCTTGGTCAGATTTCGGTTCTCGGCTGGCTTCCCTTTTTGCGGAGTAGTTCTTTTTCCTCCATGATATGTTGACGAGGATTTCGTCGGATTCGATTCGAACTCACAACCTGTGGTTCGCATCAGCAAAACGAATGGTCAAAATACTTTTCGTTTTTTTTTTTTTGTTTGTTTGCTTTTTTTTTGTCCTTTATTATTCGTTTGCGACATTTAATCCTTGATAATTTGTCCTATCAATTTTCGTCCTGCAGAACAAATGGCCCACTCATTATTTTCGTCCTCTACTGTATTTTCCATGATTTTTAGTCCAATTATTTTTAGGTCCAGACTCCAGAGTATGTCTTTTGTCCTGTAATTTTAGTCCACCCTTTTTTTGTCCTCAAATAAAAGTTTGGTTCGTCCCTTGCACATTTTGTTTGTTTTCGTTGGTTTAGAGGTCAACTTTTTGAGTACATAATAAATTTCAATACCAGAGAACGGATTCAATTGGAATTTACCATTTTATAGAAAGTCTTTTCTCAGCATCTCTTTTGGAAAGAAACAATTTCAATATTTTACAAGATTAAGTACTAGATTACCAGGAAAATACAAAGAGACTTGATAAAATCTGAATTTCTCGAATTCGAAGTACATAAAAATAAAATTGTAATTTGTTTTCGGCAAAATTCTACTTCATTTTATTTTACCTATAAGCCAACAAAAATGAGCATTGGACGAAACCAATTTTTTTTGTACGGATGAAAAAAATTGGATCAAAATTGCAGGACAAAAGACATATCCTGGAAAAAAAAAAAAAAAAAAAAAAAACTGTACAAAAAACTCATGGACGTTGCCGTCGAGGACGAAAATAATGAAAAGACAAATAATTGTTCTACAGGCCGAAATTTGATTCGACGAATTATCAAGGACCAAATTTCATAGGACGAAAAAAAAAAAGACAAAAAATCGATCGGACGATGAAAATAGGACAAAAATTCTTATAACCAAACAAATCGAAACCAATAAACACTCTATCCATTCAGCCACCCACCAGGAAATCTACTTCTTAGCACCGAAATGAAAGCATTTCAAGCACAATTTTGTTCTATAATATTTTTTCCTATGTAAATGTAATATACAAATGTATGAAGAAAGCCTGCTGAGCATTCGGCATAATTAGATTCAACGGGAATAATAACCTATACGTCAGTGTTGAGCAGATTTCATTTTCGAATAGAGCAAAAAAAACCTCACATAACAACCTTCTTTTAAATAATCTCAAGTTCTTCTCACATTATTCCTGCGTGTTTATCTCAAATGTGATCGTACTCAAACAGTAAATCTGAAGAAACGTACACAGCAACGCTCGTAAATTCAGTGGAAAACCCCGTAGAACTTATGGGGGGGCCGGGGGGGCTAATAATTGTAATCTTCTGCATGCTTGAATGGATGATTTGAGCTATCTAATTTTAAATTTTCACTATCCTTCTCTCCTCCCCCTCCTCTTCATCTTCCGGTTCCTTGCACTTGTTGATTTTGATTGGAATAATATTTAAGAAATATGTCATATTTGATGGAAAATGAGCGAATGTATAGGTACATAACAGTTGTTGACTAAGGTGGGGGGAAAAAAACAAAACAAAAACTAACAAACCGATTCAAATACAGATTAAAGCATGGGTGCCGCGCTGGGCGCACTTAAGATTTGATTCGTGGAGGGGCGGGGGAGTGGGCACGATGACATTGCGTATGGGGAGTCCGGGGCCCTCCCTTAAATGTTTTTCAACGTTAAACTCTCTTTAGACGCCTAATGAAGCTATACTTATTTTCTTGAACTTTACCAAAAATTATCTCTCGAGGGAAAAAAATATTTATTTTTCACGCTGTATTACTGGATACTGATAAAAATAATACATACATATAAGGACGGAGTGCTCATGAGACCCGTCTTTCATTTCATTTTTTTTTCATATATTTTGCTACTACTAATTGATGGAACATTGGAAGAGCTGAAAAATTGATTGTAAGATTCATGGGAGGGGTCATATATTCCTTTTTTAATGATTTTCACTAGACGCAGAGATGAAGGTGATGTTAACACACCTTTTATGTAATTTTCCTCACACTACTTCGGATCATTCTTCAAGGAAAGAGACGCACACGGTGGCACTAGCCTCTTTTTCAGTATACATATACCCGGTGTAAATGAACCATATTCAAAAGCAACAGAAAAAATTCAATATTAGAGTCTCTGCACCCTGCAGTGGTGGCTCGTGCTTTTTGGAAACCGCATGTTTTTTTGCCAATTTAACATGTGCGAAACTAATTTTCTCTCGATTAGTTGCTTGCCGATTTATTTTCGACTGACGGATGGACCACCTAATTTCCGCCATCTTTATTCAAACAAATCAACTCTTAGTTTCAACTGATAGTGAAACTAATTTTTCCTCACAGTGTAACATTTTCTGATCTAGCGTGATCATGATTGGAACCCTTGGGGAATGGATCGCTGTTGTTGAATGAGTTGATATCGTGCGTTGTTGTTGACTCAGTTTCCTATCGGCGCTCGATGCTTCACCTCACCCCACCCCACCTCAACGTGCCCCGTCTTCATTTTTCAGCACTCCTTTGTCTCCTTTCTTCTTTCTCTTGTTTTACTCATCGCTTTCGCACCTTTACCGGCCGGCCAATTTCCTACTCAGGTATTCACCCATTAGACTGCCCATTATTTTCTGCACCAGTTTATCGTACGGTTGCACTCACACTCACACAATCCTCGCCCCTTGGATCACGAATGTCGTTTTGATTCTCTTCAGTCTTTCTACTATGAATTACCCTTGTTTCTCGGTTCTTCCCTCGACGAGGTCCCAACTTTTTGTTTTACTGACCATCGCATCGCCCGCTTAAAAAAGGCAAGTCTACGACAAGGCGCATTAAACGCACGCTTGCAAATATCTCGAGATGAACTCAGATGATTTTTTTTTATACAGGGTGTCAATTAAAAAAGGAACCAGGCTTAATATCTCGAAAACGGCTCCGAATTTCAAAAAAACGCTGAAACACGTGTTCGATTATTTCGAGGTGGACATCTTTTGAGGGGGTCCCCAATTTCGGGCAAATAAAATGCTCAACAGAGCAAGCACTTTTCAGAAAAAAATTCAATTTTAACCGAAATTTAGTCAAAATTTAGTTTTCAAGCCCCAAGCATTTTTAACGTTTTTGGCCCCCACGGGGGGCTATCAGAAAAATTTCGAGAGACAACCCCTATCGAGTGATACATCAATCAAAAAGGCGTAACAAACTGAGCATTTTGGCGCAAACCGGAGGTCCATATAGTTTTTCATATTCGAGATATCGAATGTCAAATGTCGATTTACATAATGCGATATCTCGAATATTAAAAACGACATGGACCTCCGGTTTGCGCCAAAATGCTCAGTTTGTTACCCCTTTTTCGATTGATGTATCACTCAATAGGGGTCGTCTCTCGAAATTTTTCTGATAGCCCCCCATGGGGGCCAAAAACGTTAAAAATGTTTGGGGGCTTTAAAACCAAATTTTAACTAAATTTCTGTTAAGATTGAATTTTTTTCTGAAAAGTGCTTGCTCTGTAGAGCATTTAGACCCAATTTGTTTGAAATTTGGACTTTTTAAAAGGGAAAAATTTACGAATTTCCGAAGATGGGCCCATATCGAACTTTGACCTTCGATATATCGAACACGAAAAACGATATCGACGTTCGGTTCGCGCCAAAAGTCTTAGAATTTTACCCTCTTCGATTATCAAATAAGAAATGGGGGTCCCCATTTGAAATATGGGACTTGACCCCCCAGGGGGGCCCCCGAAATTGGGGACCCCCTCAAAAGATGTCCCCCTCGAAATAATCGAGATGGACATTTCGAGATATTAAGCCTGGCTCCTTTTTTAATTGACACCCTGTATTTTCTAAACTCGTTGGTCTGTAATTTGGAATTAGTAAGAAGTAAAACTATTATACTCTGTTGAAGATAAGAAGAAACTTGGCGAGTCAGGTAGAAACTCACTATTTTGCAACGCAGCACCCATTGTCGCACCGATTCGTTGAGTTCTAGAGCCGTTGCATAGTGGGAAATTTTAGCAATCTAGCGGAACTTTAATAAATTTTTTGAATTTCTCAATAATAGCTATACAGACACTTTTTTCTTTGGGGGAGGGTCCATACTTTAGGTATTTTTCGAAAAAAAAAATGAATATAGTGGCTGTAAGGCTGAGTAACATGTCATGTATGATCTGATGTTTCAACTTGCAGAAAAATAGACGCTGGGCAGTGGGCACTCCTAAATCGACCGCATTTTTCCATGCAAAACCAAGTTTAGTTGATCACATGTGATCACCCAAAATTTAATGGTGGATTCCTGTGCAATATTCAGCATTCTCCAGGGTCTTCTTGTCCAAAACATCATTTTTGCAATGGTGACAAGTCTATACTGAAATTTTGTCATTTATTGATTATTTAAAGCGTGAAAAGCGTGAAAATGCTCTCTACAATTTTTCATATGGACGTTTAACTAAATAAACCGTAATATACCGGTTTCGGACCATGATTCACTGAAAGCCAGTGTTTTGAAGTACAGGGAAATTTTGCATTTTTTTTTTTTTTTTTTTTTTTTTTTTTTTTTTTTTTTTTTTGCGCAAATCTGCGCAAATATATTTTCAGGACAGCATACGAAAATAAAACATATAAATCTAAAAACTCATCGCACACAGTTGAATTGTACAGTTTTCGGATGGATCTTTAAATAAATATCCCGGGAATACACCGGTTTTGGAAAGTGATTTTCTGAAAGCCGGTACTTTGAAGTGCAGGAACATGTCCCTTTTTTTTTTTTTGCGAAAATTAAAGAAAATTTTTGTCAGGGCTGTGTATAAGAAAGCAGCATATACGAAAATAAAACGGCTAAATCTAAAAACACGAAAATTGAACGGTACAATAAGTTTCAGGAGGACGTTTGACAAAATATACCATGATAAACTGGTTTGGACCGCGGTTTTCTTTATGGCAGTACATTTATAGAGGAGGAAAATGTAAAGTTTTTCTTGCGCAACTTTGGGCAAATATATTTTACAGGGCGGGATACAAGACGTCCATCTGAAACTTTTATAGTTCAATTTTCGTGTTTTTAGTTTTAGCCGTTTTGTTTTTGTATGCTGCTTTCTTACACGCCCTGAAAATATATTTGCGCAAATTGGCGAAAGGGAAATATCACATTTTCCTACACTTTACAGTACTGGCTTTAAAAGAATCAAGACCCCAAACGGTATTTTACGGATATTTAACAAACGTCAATTTGCCACTTTGAGAGTTCAATTTTTGCGCGTTTTCAGCGGATTTAATTAGAGTCCCTAGATACTATGAGAGTTGCGCCATTGCTGAATCATTTCTGATTGGCTCTCAGATTTAGGTTGTCAAGTAAGCTCCAAGAGGCAAATGCAAATCATGGCGGAGGGTTTGTTTACTTTTCGCGAACTAGCTTTCATTACACATTTGAAGTAACAGTGACCGCGGTAATTTTTGTGCATTATTCCTCTGCTTGAATGTTATTATGGAGAACACTATCTCTTTCAATAACGACCGTTATTGTCGAGAATCTGAACCTAACCTATAAGAGATAGCGAAATAGTGGCAACAGCGCAGAGGCAAATGGCCATCCGCCATTTGCAATTTGCCTCTTGGGGGCTCCCGTGATCCGCTTCTTCCCAGATAAGAGGGAATATTTAGCCAATATTGTGCCAATATTTTCAACCTTTTCGGGAAAAATATTTAATTAAAAAATATTTTTCAATAACGCCTGAAAATTTTTACAATAAATATTTGCAAAAAAAATATTTCAATAATTTTTACAAAAATCTTTTGTCAATAATAAAAATAAAAATATTCAAAAAATACTCAACGAATATTTATTTAAAATTTTATCAATATTTTTTTTTTTAAACTTGTGTGAGTATTATTTGAATATTTTGATTTTGATATTTTTCTAAGCTTACTAATTTAAAAATGGAAAATATTTGATCAGTATTGAAATTTAAAAATTTTTTTGTTCAATATTTTGTAATATTTAGAAATACTTTAAAAAATAATATTGTTTTGTTGTACTGATTAAATTTTTTTGTATAATATTTATTTAATGCTCACATTGCAAATACTACTGCATTATTTATTCAATACTTTCCAATTATTATTTGAAAAAATACTTAATATTATTTTATTTTTTAAATTTTTTGAATATTCTCTGAGTCTTAATTGTAAAAATTTAAAAAAAGAAATTAAACAAATACTTTAAAAAAAATATTTCTTTTTTAAAAATTTTTACAATAATAAAAAATACTTCAATGGAAAAAAAAAATTTTGTTACAATTAGTACTCCGGGGGGTTAAGTAGGAATTTTTCGCGGAGCTCCTACGCGAGCGGTCGTAGTCAAGGGTAAGACACTTGTCTGCACCGAAGTGGCCCCGGTTCAATCCTCCATCTCCAGGTAATTTTTAAATGATCTCTGTCTATGAATTCCGTGCATGTGTCAATGTCTATGTCGAATGTTAAAAAAATTAATTTTGCAATTTTGCAATGTGAAATACTACAAAAATATTTTGAAAAGACTATGAAAATACTAAGTGATGATTGGTTAAATATTGATTAATATTGGATACAGAAAATTTGAAAATTCAAAAGAAAATATTTCAAAAATATTCAAACAGCATTAAAAAAGTATTCAATGAATATTCCATCAATTTTTTAAAACATTTCGATATTGGCATTTTAAAACTAATAAAATATTGACTCAATATTTAGTAAATATTTTCAAAAGTTTTTAACAATATTGAATTTATATTTCAAAAAAGTTTTAAAAATATTCAAACAATATTCAAAATATATTCTTTGAATATTTTTGAAATCTTTCAAAAAAATTTTATTTTTGGCTTTTAAGATTGACCCATATTGACGAAAAAATTTACCAATATTTGCAAAAAGTTTTCAATAAATTGAGTTTAAATTGACTCAATGTTGCTCTCTTATCTGGGTTCTTCTTCATTTTGAGAGTCTTGTCGTAACTCTCATAGTATATAGGGACTCTAGTTTTAATCTCTGAAGGTTCTTTCTTACCCCCACACTGAAAAAATATTTGCTTAAATTTGCGCAAAAAAAATATGACATTTTTCCCGTTCTTCAAGGTACTGGCTTTTAGAAAATCACAGTCCGAAACTGGTATATCACGGTATATTTATTTAAACATCCCTCTGAAAATTGTACAATTCAATTGTCGTGCGATGAGTTTTTTTTTTGATTTACATGTTTTTTTCGTATGCTGCTATCAGTGCTATCTTATACTGTCCTGAAAATATATTTGCGCAGATTTGCGCAAAAAAAAATAAAAAAAAATACAACATTCCCTGTACTTCAAAG
The DNA here is from genome assembly GCA_011764245.1 of Trialeurodes vaporariorum. NCBI lineage: Eukaryota > Metazoa > Arthropoda > Insecta > Hemiptera > Aleyrodidae > Trialeurodes > Trialeurodes vaporariorum. The sequence continues at coordinate 16,232 of VMOF01000020.1, read as the reverse complement.
CACTTGCTTTTAGTGAATCATGGTCCGAAACCGATTATTACGGTTATTTAGTTAAACGTCCAAATGTAACTTGTAGAGTGCAATTTTCACGCTTTTAACGCTTTGAATAATCAATAAATGACAAAAATTCAGTAGATTGTCAACATTGCAAAAATGATGTTTTGGACATGAAGACCCCCGGGGAATGCTGAATATTTCTCAGGAATCCACCAGTAAATTTTGGGTGATCACAAGTGATCAACTAAACTTGGTTTTGCATGGAAAAGATGCGGTCGATTTAGGAGCGCCCACTGCCCAGCGTCTATTTTTTTACAAGTTGAAACATCAGATCATATATGACACGTTACTCAGCCTCACAGCCACTATATTCAATTTTTTTTTCGAAAACTGAGGTTAAATACCTAAAGTATGGACCCTCCCTAAAGAAAAGTGTGTCTGTATAGCTATTATTGAGAAATTCAAAAATTGATCAAAATTCCGCTGGATTTATAAAATTTCGCACTGTGCGTTGCGCTCACTAGGGCTTTTTCCGACAGGACCATCATTTGGAAGACACAATACCGACAATCTGCTGACTATGAATGTTACCTGTGCGAAAGTCGTTTTTTTGGAGGGTTATTTAACGGTAATCAGGGCTGATTTTTTACAAGTCGCCTATCATATTAGTTCCAGTATTATAGTTGCAATCGAAATGACCTAAAGTCTACTATTTATCTGTACAGACTATAAGTTCCTCCATTCAATTAAATGGTTTGACGATTAACAATATGTAATAATACCTGGTAATTACCTAGTAATTGCGTATAACCGATTACACTCCTCTTTGCCCAACTCTGATGTACAGCTGTTGTTCCGTTCGTAAAACAACTGCAGAATTATTTGACGATGATTGGTGTATCAACTGTTCACCATTTTCAGCCAATGAAACCAGGGGCGCCATTTCAGATTTTCCTTGGGGGGGGGGGGGGGGGGGGGAGGCCCTCCAAAAATTTGGAGTGCTCATGTGACCTGACTCATTTTATATTTTTCTTCATATACTTTACTTTGCTACTACTGAATGAGAACATCTTAAAAATTGATGGTGACATTAATGCACGCGGAGTGCAGAATGTTGCTTTTATTCAAGGAGATGGCCTTTTTTTTTTTTTTTTTTTTTTGGGCCCTGCATCTTGAAAAAATCTCTCTATCTCTCAGACGTGAATGGGGGGGGCCTCTATAAATTTCGATGACCCTTTTTTTTTTTTTTTTTTGCCGTGCATCTTTAAAAAATCTCTCTGATTTGATTTTTTGGCCACATTGAAAATCCTTGGGGGGCAATTGCCCCCCTGCCCTCCCCTAAATGGCGCCACTGAATGAAACCAATAAAACCTGTTTTTTAGGTACTATATATGGTCAAGTTTATATTTAAAATTTTGGAAGTGTCAAGTTGGCAATCCTAAAGTTTGGTCAAACCCGTTTGAACGTGTACGGAGGCCTTTATCCTAACACGCTGATTTTTCTGGCCCCCACACGTACTATCAAACACAAAAGTTTTTGGGAGTCAAGAAATTGAGATAAGCGGCAAATGCTCGTGTGTAATCAAAACAACGAGCTGTAGCGATAGAAAGGATTTGTGGGGCATGATATTGAAACTTCACGGAGGCAGCCATGATCGAAATCTCTCATGGACCTTTTTCAAACAGGCTCCGCGGATATTTGTTGTACTTTTTTATTAACCTTTAAATTATTTTTAGAAAAAATTATTGTAACAAATACATTTGAAATTGGTTATAACGAAAAAGCAAGTGCTTTAGAGTGGCTTTCTGGACATAGAAATCGATATAATTGATGCATCTGCAAGGATTTGCATCGAAGTGGCCCCCCTTTTTCGTTTTATCTCCTTGAATCAAAGCAACATTCTGCACTCCGCGTGCATTAAAGTCACCATCAATTTTTAAGATGTTCTCATTCAGTAGTAGCAAAGTAAAGTATATGAAGAAAAATATAAAATGAGTCAGGTCACATGAGCACTTCGCGTTTTTTTTTTTTTTTTTTTTTTTTTTTTTTTTCTCTTTTTTTAGTAATATCGTAATTCTCCCCTCCCCGAGATTTAAATCTTTGGGAAAGTTTATAAAAATAAGTATAGCTTCATTTGGCGTCTAAAAAGAGCTAAACGTTGAAAACATTTGGGGGAAACCCCCGGGCTCCCCATAAGAAATGTCATCGAACAACCCCCCCCCCCCCCCCCCCCCCTTCCCGAATCAAATCCTTTGTGCGCCCCGCGCCCATGCTTTGATATGTATTTGAATTGGTTGTTTATTGTTAGTTTTTGTTTATTTTTTTCCCCCCGCTGGAAGTCAACCATGTTTATTTACTTACATTTGCTCATTTCCCATTAAATATGACATATTTCTTAAATATTTGCATCAAAATCAACCAGTGCAAAACACCGAAAGATGGGGGGGGGGGGGGGGTGAGAATGAGAGTGAAACATTAAAATTAGATAGCTCAAATTATCGCGATTCAATCACGCAGATCATTATTTTTAGTCCCCCCCCCCCGAATAGTTGTCTATAGGGAATTTACGAGCGTGCTCTGTATATTTCTTCAGATTTACTGTTTAAGTACGATCAAATTTTAATTAACACGCTGGAATAATGTGAAAAGAACAATATATTTAAATTTAAAAGAAGGTTGTAATTCTGTGAGGTTTTTCCATCTATTCGAAAATTAAATTTGCCCAACACTGACGGACTACCTGCTATTTTTCCCGTTGAATCTAACTATGCAGAATGCTCAGGCCATCATCGTTTGTATGTATAACAGATAGATATAGGGGGAAAAATATGAAACAAACTGACATGACGCTTGCAATGCTTTAATTTCGGAGAAAGGAAGTGCATGCCTTAGTGGCCGAACGCTTAAAATGTTTGGCTCGGAGTTCTGGTTCGTTTTGCTGAGCACGACCCACAGCCCAAAGATTGTGAGTTCGAATACGACGAAATCCTCGTCAACATATCATGAAGCAAATAGTACTCCTCCGCTAAAAGGTGAGCCAGCCGAAGTCTGACCGAGTGAGGGATTGTGCCTTTATCAAAAGATGAAAAGTATTATGCGAGCCCGGGCGCACGGTACCTACATTCTTCATAGTCCGAAAGAAACTTCCACTTCGAATTCGGAGACAATCGGAAGTCGCAGGAAAAACAAAAGGGAGAACAGAGAGACCGTGAGGCAGGCGTGCGGTACGGTACGCGTATACATTGGGTGTAATAAAATTTCCCCTCCCCTCACCACCACTGCGGTGAGGCCGCTGACGGGCTGACCATCGTCGGGTTATTTACATTGACAACTGTTTTGCACAAATATGTAGAAGTAAATAAATCAGACAATGAACAGAGATCACTTCCATCGGAGACGAAGCTAAAATCAAGGGGTTTGATTTAGTTATAGACACGCAAACACGGAAAAAATGAAGAAAGAAAGAAAATGACAAAAGCGTTTTAGACTGAAGGATGTAGGTCAGAGCGAAAAAGATTTAAACCTAAACTTGAATTACGCAACGCCGCAACGGTGATGTGTGGGCCGACTCAAGTGACTTGGTGTGAACTGTGAATGACCAAAATGTTTACCTCGTCACTTGTCCTTTAATCCGTGCGTAAAGAATGCGATCCCGACGCAAGTTTCACGAAAAGTTGTGAGACTTAGGTGCATGAAAAATTGGAAACAAAATTCGAGCCATTCTCATCTCATGTTTCGTTTGGACACATACTTTTTGTGTCAGATCGGGTGGGGGGGGGGGGGGGGGTTGTTACTGACTCTTCGGCGGAAATTTAAAAAAAAAAAAAAAAAAAAAAAAAAAAAAAAAAAAAAAAAATTGTCAATCAACAGAAATACCTATAGAAGAATACAATGCAATATATCGGGTTGGATGAGTGCGAAACATTCGCCATGTTTAGAGTATCACCTCTAACTAATTCTTTTATACGACCATTCTTGTGGCCAATTCACCTCGTTCCATTTTCCCTTTAAATTATGTGGATTAATTCGATTCAAGCTGCTTCACAAAAAAAAAAAAAAAAAAAAAAAAAAAAAAAAAAAAAAAAAAAAAAAAAAAAAAGGATCGGAGCACTTTTCTGGCTCCGGAGTGGTGACTCCGGGCTCCGGCTCCGGAGCGGAGCCCGGAGCCATCCATTTGGCCCGGGGCAGGCTCCACTTTGGAGCAAGGTACATCGGCTCCGCTCCGGAGCCCCGGAGCAGTAAATGGAGCCGGACCCGGCCCCTTTTTGGAGCTAAGCGCATCGGCTCCGCTCCGGAGCTCGGAGCCCGGAGCAGTAAAATGGAGCCGGAGCTGGCCCCTTTTCGGAGCCGAGTCCATCGGCTCCGCTCCGGAGCTCGGAGCCCGGAGCAGAAATGGAGCCGGAGCTGGCTCCATTATGGAGCAAAGCGCATCGGCTCCGCTCCGGAGCTCGGAGCCCGGAGCAGTACAATGGACCCGGAGCCGGCTCCACTTTGGAGCCAAGCACATCGGCTCCGCTCCGGAGCCGGACTCGGAGCCACCGGCTCCGGAGCAAAAAAGGGCTCCGCTCCGTCCCTGCTTAAACGGGTTTAGAGTAGGTAACTCAAGTTTCCCAAATAAGTTTTTAGTCTTTGGCTGCATCATTATATTTGCTTTTTGTTCTATTTTGGGAGTTTTTTTTTCCTTATTTTTTACAGGAGGTCGAAATGTACTGATTCTTGCTTTTCCTCCATTGAGTACTATGTTTGGTTTCTTCTTTCAAACTGTGGATCTTCGAAATAATTTTTTTTGTTTAATAGATTAACCCCCCCCCAAAGATGTACTTAAGTCGTAGATTGTGCAAAAAAAATTCATTCAGCCATTATTGTGACTTTTCTTTAAAAAATTTAAATTTTTCCCTTAAATTTTATTTTTGGTGTAATGAAACCTATATTGCTTTTAAACAGCTTCAGACTTAAAAGTTGAATATTGTAGTAATACATTAAAAAGAAATTTCTGCCTAGGTGGTTGCAAACTTTTTGATGCAATTTTCATCGAACTTAATTGAGTCATATTTAAAATTACTTATTGCAAATATTATGTTGTCTGAATATTTGCTTACAATTAGTTTCAAAAGATTTTTGCTCGATCGTACCTATATTGCCCCTCGAAACGGTCGTAAGGTTTTTATGAGGACTGTACCAGAAAAAGTTTTAGTGCACACAGTGCAGTGTTTAGTGTATATTTTAACACATTATGTTTGTGAAAATTTTTGTCAAAATCAATCCCTTTAATGATTGACTCCAAGTTTAAAATTAATTTCACTTTCATTCTTTTTTTTTTTTGGTCAAACACCCTATTTTGATTTTTTAAACTCTCTTAAGGGTTGCATATTGTAACTGTAAGGGTAATTTTTTTTGTAAACCAATTGTAGATTTTATTTCCCAGTTTTTGTCAAAATCCATTGGACCAAACCTGAATTATCTGAAATAAAAAAATTATTTTTTTATTTGCTTATAACCCATATTTTTTTCTCAATCGCACCTATATTACCTCTTGAAAAGGTCTAATGGGTTTGTGTATGGGACAAGAGAGGATAATATGTTAGTATTTTAATAGTAGATTGTGTGAAAAAAGTTTCATGAAAATTCATCCAGCCATTTTTGTTTGACTCCAAGTTTTAAGATTATTTAAATTTTTTCACGATAATTCCATTTTTGGCTCGAGCGCACATATTTGTTTTTTTAAACGGTTTTGAGGGTTGAATATTGTAACTATAAGTGGTTTTTTTTATAGTAGGCTGAATGTAGATTTTTTTTGCTAACTTTCATCAAAATTGATTGAACCAAACCTGAACTATCCCAAAAATAGGATTATATTTTATTTGCTCATTTTCCCAAAATTTTTGCTCAATCGCACCTTATTACCTCTTGAAATGGTTTTATGGGTTTGTTTTTGGTGACACAGAGAGGAAAATTTTTAAGCTTATTGATAGTAGATTGTGTGTACAAAGTTTTATCAAAACTCATGGAGCCATTATTGATTGACTCCAATTTTTAAGATTGATTTCTCACGATAATTCTATTTTTTGGCTCGAGCGCGTTTATTTTGATTTTTTAAACAGTCTTAAGGAATGAATAGAGGAACTACATATAAGTGGTCATTCTATAGTAAGCTAAAAATAGATTTTTTTTTGCTAACTTTCATCAAAATTGATTGAGCCAAACTTGAATTTTTCCATTTTTATTCTTTTTTACCATTTTACCATTGATTTTAATGAAAATAATTTTTCCCCATAACTACCCTAAAAATAAAAATTTTAAAAAAAAAACGAAAAAGTACCTCTGGGGAATCAAAAAAGCAACAACTGTGCAAAATCTGGATGCATAAGGATCAATGGTTCAAAACTTACGCCTAGGTACGGAGTGACGAACAGCCGGACTGACGGACAGACGCCACAGATTTTTTTACATAAATCTCTCTAAGTCAGAAAGGGTTAAAAATAGAAAATATGATGGAAGGATGTTCTTATGGATGGTTTTAGACATGATAAGAAGCCATTACTTTGACTAAATCATGATTGACTTTGTCCTGAGAGGCCAACTATCGCAACAAAATACCTTGAAAATCTCTGCGCCAACGCAATACTTTCTCAATTTTTCTAATTTCATTAGAGTGAGAAAGTAAAAATACAATCACACCATCTCCGTCGGACGTAGACTTTTAGGCATGACTGATCCAACCTCAACACACCTAATCAGTCTCTAATTCTGATTATTAGCGTTAAAAATATTTTTGGCTCAAATTAGCGCTCTCACCTCAGTATCAGTAAAAACCGATGCGCTGACATAATTTAGAAGAATTTGATGAGATCACACAATTTACAGAAAGACATGGCGCGTTGAGTCATTTTGCAGCAAAAAAAAAAAAGCGCCATAACCTAATTTTAACCAAACTGTGGTGCACGACTTTAATTTTCAGCCAAAGTATAAGCGCTCACTCAATTTCCCCATTTTCTCCAATGCCGTATTGTTTTCTTTTTTTCTTGTAGCGTTTGAAAATGTTTTTGCTCAAAACTGTGCGCTCACTCAAGTTTCAGTAAAAAACAGCACGTACGCTGACATAATTTTCAGAAGAAATTGACTTGGTAACACAAATTCCAGAAAGAAATGGAGCGCTGATTCATATTTCATTATATGACGCTAACTTAACTGTCACCAAATTGTGGGGGAATCTCAATTTTGTACAAAAGTCTAAGCGCTAAACTTTTAGGCATGACTGATGATGATCTCCGACAAAATAGGTGACTGTCAAAGGTTAGCGGACTACCAAACTATATGATTAAGGATCCAGTTTTAGTGTCTCAAGATACTTTGAGACAATAAGGAGAGTGACAGCTTGAATCAACATAGGTAGTGCAACAGATGTAGCATAAGGTAGCATAAGAAATCAGGAAGTTCCTGGAGTACTAGAAATTTACTTGTAAATAGAGAAAGAGCGAAATAATGCATTGAATAAATGATGCCTTGAAGCGCTAAGTCATTGACGGGAGTTGCCAGACTAAATAAAATGTCAGAAAATTTTACCGCAAAGCACATTCCCTTTAAAAATTTAAAGAGGGCTGACTTTCCTTTTGGACCTTCAAAACCAAAAATGTAGAGGTAGAGAAATAAGACGCATTTTCTTGTTTCGTTCTGAATAGGACTAAGAAATTTCACATACAATAACAACATGATGGAAATATAAAGCAAGTCAGCACATCACACTATTCAGAGGTTTAAACCCTTTTAAAATCTTACCAATTCACGAGTCATAGCTACTTAAACGCAAACAGAGTAATTTAATTGCGTTGAGCGTAAACAAATAGCTGAAATTTGATAGGAAATATGGAGGAGGTTTGGGCAGGGACCACTATGGAAACAACGACATCAGGGCTGAATAATAGTAAGAGATCCTCTTCGATGCGCAGTAAATTTTTTGGGAATTAAATGAGAATTCTGAGTATTGAGATAAGGAATGTTCAGAGTTCTTTCTGTAGGGACTTTCCGTTTTGCGTTGACCACGGGTATACCTATAATAAATGCATTTACATGCAAAAAAACAAACATTCAGAACGGCAAATGATTTGGGTTTTCTTTATCACTAGAATATATACCGGGACAATTGAAATAATCAAAAAGTGAGGTTGGAAATTTTTGACATAGAATAACTTTTAAAAAAAAGTCAATCAATGAACATGAAATTACTCCCCAAACCCAAATCAGAATTCAGTCGTGGCTGGGAGAACATTAACTTTTCAAATGAAATTAGCATAAAAAAATACAGGACACAACCGAAATTTCACGACATCAAAAAAGCTCATTTCGCCATTTGATCACAAAGGGGGGGTAGTATATCTATTTAGTATCAGGGCGATTTCAATAGGCGCACGTTGTGCCAACGGTGCGCCTAAAAAAAACAACATTTTAGACCCTTGCAATGCCCATTTACTTGGATCAGATGGGACGAGCGTTTTTGGGTTTAAATTTAACGATAGTTTTTTTTTTAGTGCAAATGAAAAGTTTTACGACAAACTTTGAGCTATAGGTCACGTGATGTAAGATATTATTCTTGAGAGGTAATGACAACACTCGGGATGATACGAATATATCTTCCAGCTGAAAGACCAAAACTGTAAGTACGACAAGAGAGATAAATGGAGTCGATTCATGAATTTAGTCATCAAACTATGAGTCATATAGTTCATTCAGAAGTTAGCTCTTATTTGTAGGTACGCCGAAGGTGGAGTTACTTGGACGAAAGCATGAAATCTAGTTTTTTTTTCTCTTTTATTTAAAAGAAAGAAAAAAAAGAAAAAAAAGCGTTTCATAATTTTAGGATTAAATGTCTCGGGTTTGAAGGGTTATCACCAAGTCCGCAGTCACTTTATGTCGCGCTGATGATTATACAATCGGACTTATCGATCTTCAAATCAGAGCTCATCGGTCACATGTATCCTCTTTGATGCGTCAGAAGCATTAAAAGTTTGCAATCAGTACGCTCTGCAGGCCGATCATTTACTTCATCGTTAAACCGATCGTTAAGACTGTGTATGAATGATTCTATTGGTCGAATATTGTGTAACTTATAGCCGTTGCTATGGTAACCATCGTTATAATGCCCGTTTTTTAAAGGTTACTCGTGAGAAGCCTTTATAAAACGAGACTCTAATGATGGTTACCATAGCAACAGTCAAGTTTTACCATTTTCGACCAATAGCATCACTCGTAGACAGTTATAACGATAGGTTTAACGATAAAGTAAATAATCGGCCCGCTGATTTGAGGATTAATCCGATCGTTCGATTTGCGATGAAGGTGGCAAAACTTGGTGATGACTATAGCAATTGCTCTGTTCAATGGCGCATAAATCGCGAGGGCGCTATTTGAATTACGGATTTCAAAAAAGTCCTTTGTATACAGGCTTTAATAGTTGAATCAAATAGAATAGAGCAATCGATAAGCCGAAATTCACCACTAAACTTCAATGGTCTGTTGCAGACTTTTGCTACAGCGTTATGGAGGGTCGATCTCTTCGTAAAATCAAGTGACAATCACATTAAAGGCATCGAAAAGTCTCAAAATCCACTCTCAAACTGAAAAAGTGCGTTTGAAAAAATTCAAATAAGGCGGTCGAATGGGAGTGGGTCACAATGGGGGGGGGGGGGGGGGGGGGGGGTCCCCCCATTCAATTGCAACTTTCTAACCGAAAAAAGTAGTTGTCATAGAGGAAGCTGCAATTAGATACAACAGGGATCAAATTTTGATATTATTACGGCCATTTAAACCCCTGTGTACACAAAAAAATAGAAAAAAAACACTGTGGTAGCGTTGACAAAACCAATGGTAGAAAAATGGCCCAACTTACGATACCAAAGTATTTTCTTTTCCTTTTCCTGTCTCTTTTTTTTTTTGTGTGTGTGTCAAAGCTTACCATGCGCAACGTATTCCGAAAATCGTCGGGGCAAAACAAATTTGGGCGCGGGTCTTAAAGGGTTAAGGTAGCGAGCGACAACGCTTATCCGAATTGAATTAGCAGAATTCTAACCTACACATAATTTGTATTGCAATCGTACGGTTTTTGTTTGTTTGTTTATTGTTTTGTTTTTTTGTTTTTTTATTTGTTTTTGTTTTCCTGTATGGTTTTTACGCACAGGGTCCGACTTTTCATTCATCGATAAAATTATTTGCATCAAGAGCCTCATTCTCCGATACGGGCCACTGTGCCCGTAGGTAGTAATCTGTGTTGCCATCTTTCGGATGATTATCCTATTTTTCCCATTTGACGTAATTCAAAATCTGGTAATTTATCGGAAAATTTGGCAACATTGCCCGTAATAAAGCGACGCGAGAAAGGGAATGGGGAAACCATAAAAATGCTGGGTTCAGTTTCAGGTTACTGCTTCTTTAACCAGAATCGAGTCAAAGCGAGCTAACGGACGAATGAAACGAACAAACTAACAAGCCCTGACTGTCGTTTTGCGGATTTTAAAAAGGTATAAGTTTTGTTATCACCGTTAGTTCCACCCGTTGAAAAAAAGATTACGCTGTCACGTTCAGCAGTGTGACAACAACCCACGTAAATACTCTAATCTACCGATGATTCCATCGATTGAAAAAAATTACAAATCAGAGTATTCTCGTGAGTTACAGTCATATTGATGACCGAGGTAGTGCGTTATTTTCGTCAACCGGTGGTTCATCGGGGACCCAAATTTTTTAAGAGCAGCTCAGCGGCAAACATGGAACGAATCAACGAATCAACGAATCGCCGAATCGCCGAACGAACGAAAGAACGAAAAACGGGGAACAAAAAGTTAGTTCAAGCTCGAAAGCGAACGGTTTTCTTCGTCCAACATTGCCAAGCTCCCTTTTCATAAGATAAATTATAGAATTCTTTAGTTAATGAGATAGTGGCAATTGTTTGCCACACTATACAGTATGTTCAAGAAGTTCCCACCAACCTAAAATCGGGGGGAAAAAATATCCCAAATCAATTGACAACAGGATCGTTTGTTAACTTGGGTTTGACAGAAAATCTGATGTTAATCAAATAAAAATTCTGCTGACCTACGATTTTCGCAGCAAGCTTTATAGTTGTTATATTTTTTTTTAGACTTGGCAACGCAGGCCTCGTCACCTTTCCACTCCTTCGTTCGTTTGCAATCTACAAATAGAGAGCAGCAAATGGATCGATACACAAACACAAAAAAGGTGCACAACTGAACAGGTTTTGCTTGAAATTGCAGCTCGTCTAAGGACCAAGTGCGGTAAATTTACTTCCTGTACGCAAATGCATACATAAATTCAGGCGGTGAAAGAGAGAGGAAAATCCGAGAGGAACTGACTGATGTATAGATAGAATCATGGTTTCAATTTTTTTTTTATCCCTCATCAAAGCTAACCGCAACGCTGCAGTTTCAACGAGTAAGAAAGCATGAACATCGAAAGATCTGTTTTGCAAAGTCTCAGCATGGAAGCTCCAAAACGGCATCAAAATAACCGCATCGCACGCACAGTTAATCTGATGTCTCGACGTTCATTTTCGGTTATGATCTTAAGATGATTCCAGGCGAAACTTTTTCAGATTTCAATCCGATGGATAGCGCCACAAGTCACTTTTGGGAAAAGTCAAGTTGTTTGCATTTTAAATTGAGAACAAAGAAAAACCCCAAGAAATTCGGTAAATACGACATATTATATATTTATTTGGGGGGGAGGGGGGAGAGCTCAAAACGAGCCGATTTGGTTGATAATTAAAGTCGTAATTTAGGAAATTCATTCTATCTCTAGGCTTTGAGCGTGCGAGTGAAACTGCGCCTACGTTAGGGTGATTCTTATTTTTCAAAAATGAATATTTTTTGTGCGAACGGTCGAATTTTTGTTCTTTGTGGTCTAAAAAGTTGACCCATAACAAGCATTTTGAAAAAAATTGACTCTAAAGGGACCCTGAACGGCAAAAAGGGCATAAGTACCAAATATGAATTTTTGGGTGTTTTAATAGTCAATTATGGTGTAAAATAGCCACTTTTTGCCCATCAAGGGCTGAAATTTTCATTAGTTTTGGCTTATCTGCAGTCCTAATGCCACAAAAGTCCATTTTAAGATATGCGTAAAATGCTCTCGCCGCGCTTTGGTCCAGGCAATGGGTGATTATTGAAAGAACAAATTCCCATCAAAGGTTTTTTGGGCTGAATCGCTTCGTCTTGGTGTCAGTAATAACCACCTGAAAGTCCCCATGCCTAGGTGCTGTACTAAATTTAGGGGAGGGGGGAAAGGGCTCCAAAATCAATTATTTCGATATATATCGAAAACGATGCAAGATATCAAAAAATCGATGCATATTTTTTTGTTTCTGAGGTAATTTCCAACAAGAAAGTTCTTCTGTGTTTTTACGCTCTGACGACGTCTAAGCTCTCAAAAACACGATTTAAGTTTTCGGCGATTTTCAGGAAAATTGATACCCCGTGGCAACGCTCATTTAACGCAATGTTATTTTTAAAGATTTCGATCGCCTTACCGTAGCATTTAGAGTGCTCCGATTTTTATAAAATTAGGTATTCGGGGGTTTTTCAGGTTGCTGATTTCATTTTTGGAGTCCAAATGTCCTTAAAACGTGATTCAGACAAGCTTTTTGAGCTTCTATCTAAAAAGCTGTATTTTGTGACAAAATATACGTTCGCACAAAAAATACTCATTTTTGAAAAATAAGAATCACCCTATCCTAGCCTACGTGCCTCATTCGCCATCACTGAGGCTTCCAGGAATTTTCGTATTTCCAGTATCTCGGCTTCATTTTTGAGTATTGCGTTTCAGCTTAAAACTTTCAGGGTATCCAGAGGCGGATTTACCATTACGCAAAATACGCAACAACGCAACTACCTGCCTCATTCGCCATCATTGAGGCTTCCGGGAATTTTCGTATTTCCAGTATCTCGGCTTCATTTTTGAGTGTTGCGTTTCAGCTTAAAACTTTCAGGATATCCAGAGGCGGATTTACCATTCCGCAAAATACGCAACTGCGTAGGGCCTCAGACCTAAAGGAGCCTCAAAATTTCACAAAGGGAGGAAGAAGAGAAGATAAAAGGAGTAAAAGGAAAAGAAAAAGAAAAAAAATGCAGAAAATATTAAAAAATAAAAACTTTGCTGATAACAGTTTAAACCCGAGTTTTTACAGCATTTATTTGTTGAACATATTTTAGAGGGAGGACCCCCGAACCTATATTCTTTCTAAGGATGTGCCCCGAGCCCCCCAGGCATCTTAATCTTCTTCTAGGGGGTCTCAAATTTAAGATTGCGTAGGGCCTCAAGAGGTGTAAATCTGCCCCTGAGGAATGAGGATATCTTCCTGCAGTCTGCTTGCCAGTGCCGACCAGTGGCGTAGCGTGAAATTTGGCAACGTTGCAGTTTGTCCATTGAAACTCATGAAAAATATCGAACCACTGGGTGGTTCGGTGAACACCTTTGCATTCGACCTATTGCATAGGTTTAAATGGGAAAAATACTTAGTTGCCAAATTGCACGCTCCGTCACTGGTGCCGACGTTCCTCTTTGTATTTTTTGCGTGAACGCGCGTTCAATATACTTGTTTCCATCGACTAGTGTATTTTTCGATGCATGATGCATCGGATACAAGCATGTTGGTCATTATGTATGCGTTCGTTCGGAACCGAGTTTCGAATCCTAGAAAAAAGAACAACACTACTAATCTTTGAAAATCGGGTAAACGATAAATAATAATGCAGAACGGACTATAAGAGGACAAGGCGGTGTATTTCCGACGTGCGGTTTGGTTGAAATCAAGAATCAAGTCGAAGATGTCGAAGCTTGCAAGGTTCAAAGTTATGTTCCGGTCCGACGAAATTTGAGAGCTACGCATTTCAGAATAGAAGGAAAGGCGGCGGGGTAATATTAAAGCTTGCTTCGAGCCAAAACTGAGCTTCGAAGCAAACGCTTCGCTAACTATCACAGCCACGCCTCTTACCCTACCACGTACCACACCCTCCATAAACTTTCCAACCACTGCACCGAGAGCTTTAGATTTATCGTTCCAGGTGGATGATTTAACTATCCCAGCCCCATCGGTGAAGTGAGCAATCTGGCAGAGTTGCAATTTGCCCATTTCAACCCTACAAAAGGTCAAAATTCAAAGTACTCACTGCTCAATCAACAGTTTGATCTTTGGTGTGGGTTTCAATGGACAAGATGCGACGTTGCCAGCGTGCAGGATACGCACCACTGGAGTCTCTACATGTCACTATAGTCCCTGAAACACCGTTTACGCATGAAAGAGGTACTTGTCGATGAAACTGATAATTTTAATCATGATGAACTCAAAAATGTCCACAATGCCTCAGACAATATTTAAGGGTGTAAACAGACGTATATCAGCAAAGGTGCATGCAGTAAAAGATTTACACCATTAGGAACTCGATGGCACATAGTAATATTTAATTTGGACCGTTTATTGTGCAAAATCGCATCTAATGGCTAAATCAACAGAAAAAAACCTCTTTGGTATCGCTGACAAACCTTTTGGTAGTAAAATGGCCCAGCATAAGACTTAAATTGAGCTAACCAAATCTTTGGTTAACCCAGCAAAACCTCTTTAGTTACGCGTACAAAAACCTTTGGTTAGCTCTGCAAAGGTATTTTACTGACAATGAGTCATTTTTCTACCAAAGGTTTTGTCAGCGCTACCAAAGCGTTTTTCTGTGAATGATTTCACTTATCTTAAATCTCTACATAAATCAAATACAGAGACTCCAAGCACCACTAATAAAACCAATGAGTACCTCCATTAACGGTTTTAGTGATGACATCCAGCCGATAATAGCCTGTTTTTGCATAAAAAGGATTAAAATGAGGCCATTTCCGGAAAAGGGGCCTGTTAATCAAAGAGTGCGCTCTTCAGAAGAAAATCTCTGTTCAATCACCATGCTGTTTTCTCAGAACGAGCCATATCCGTTGTTTTATAAGCCCTTCCTCCACATAAATGGCCTAATTACTTCGCTTTTTTTCCTTTTTAAGCATCGAATCTCTAATGATGTCAAAAACAACCACCCAGTGGCGGTCTGTGGGTCCAAAAGTGGGGGGAGCCTTGAAAAAATATGAAGTGTTTTTTTTTCTTTCTTCTTCTTCTTCTTTTTTCCTTCCATCTTTTCTTGAGCCCTGATAAAAAAGGGGGGTTGAAATGTCACTACCTTTGTTTTTCCCTCTTTTGAGCCCTTTCCTAAAAAAAAAAAAAAAAAAGTGGGAAGCTTGAGCCCCCAAAGCGCCCCCACACGGACCATCCACCATGCGCCACAACTACAGAGACTCCACCACCAAAACCTTCGCAATTTTTGGAAAATTCTTCAAGGGGGGGGGGGGAGGATTTTTCTGTTGACGACTGATCCCTGGAATCGAACATTTCATTAGTTTGACTCTCGATCCCATTCCCTGGTAATAAACAGATAAAATTGATAAGATTCGAGCAAGCAAGTCCTCCAGACTCATTTTTCTTTCGTTTCCGTGAACTGAAATGAGGTTTATCGAATAAATTCACGAAACCGCTGCTTATTACTTTCCGTCATACACACACACGCACGCGCTCTCACACATCCACACTCTTAGAGGGTACAATATTCCCTTAAACGAGATTTAATGTTTTTTATTCTTGTTTGTCTTGTTTCTTTGTTTGTTTTTTTTTTGCGAACTTTCTCCGACGCTATATCGACGGCAAGGATGCATGAATTCCAAAAAGAATTTGAATGAGCTGCGTCGGGCCTTTAAACTGTAGTATACAATGGATGTTTTCTTTCAAGGAGTAGTTGTCAGTAGTTGATTTCGTTCCCCCCTCCCCACCTTGAATTTGGTCTGACTTGCGCAGTAGTGTCATTGGGGGGATATGGAACAACTCCCAAGGAAACTTTATTAAGCAAAAAAGCGAACAAATCGGATCCTTAAAGTAGCTTCCAGAGAGTATTTGGTGATGATCGATGCCCAACATAAATCATTTTCAAATGATCGCAAATTAACGGACACTTGACTTCTAAATTTAAACTTTTATCAAATGAGACGTATCTTGACAGGAAATGAATCTGCGCCGTGATTGATGATGATCCCCGATACCATCTATGATCGTCAAGGATTTGCGGGCCACCAAACTATGATAGTAGGTACAACAAAACGCCAAAGTTTTGACAATCTAGAATTCAAGATAAGAGGCGAATTTTTTC
>VMOF01000015.1:0-34951 GCA_011764245.1 Trialeurodes vaporariorum | reverse complement strand
GCTTATAACCTCAGTGGCGAGGCGTGCGATTTGGCAACGTTTTTTTTTCCCCACTTAAACTTATTAGAAAGGTCGAAATCCTGGAAATTTTCCGATGACTGAAGCGTTCGACCTTTCGGTGAATTTAAATGGAGAACATACATTGTTGCCAAATTTCACGCCTCGCCATTGGTTAGTAAATGGGTTAAAAGAAACAATATAATTCAAAATCGTTCGACGTTCAGTCAATTATATTTGAGCTGTCGAATTTGTTTGAAATTAAGACGAAGAAGTTGAAGTTAGACGAAAAATTCGAATAATTTCTGCCATTAATAGCAACACTGTCCAAGCTATCTCCCTTTTTCTAGGAACTCTCGCCTATCAAAGCGTCTACCTCAAAATTGATCTTTTGTCTTCTCCGGTGAATGTAATCGCAGCTCTAGGGTCTAGGGTAGCATACTTTTGCGTAGCATCTCGGAATGAGAGAGCGAGCTATTAGCAGGAAATGACTTAGAAATTTCGATGAGAACACCGTGCCACTGCATCACGGAAAAAAAAGATTAGTGAAATAACCATACGATAGCTGATTTTGGCACCTGCTAGATGTTATGGTAAATTTGACCAGAAGTATGGTACATTTACCGATACTTTGAGTAAATTCGACTGCAATCAGGTAACATCACCCCAGTCCCTAGTCAAACATAGTATACTTCTGGATAACATTACCATAACATCTAGCAGGTGCCAAAATCAGCTATCGTATGGTTAATTTCACCGTAGTTTTTTTTCCGTGATATTAGCGTCATTTTGGTGACGTTTATTTCCCCCTTTGAAATGTCAAAAATTTTCCCAAAAGTCAGAGGAGCTTAAAGTAACACAAGCTTTTGTTCCTGGAAATAATCACATTTCGGACAAATAGTTTATGTTCTTTTAAGGTGGTTTAAGGGGGTACCCCACTGAAAAAGCTTTTTTCTTCCCTAAAGCTTTTAGCAGTCTGAAATTTTGCCCAAAGGTTGGTCCTACTTTGAATTTTTCCCAAAAAAAGTTTGGTGAGGCTGGTTGCATACCTGCCCCTTTAAACAGGATTATTAGACAAAAATAGACATTTGCTAAATTTTGAACTCATCTGGGTCTAATCAATCAAATCACTATATCTTTGGCTCATTTGAAAGGTTAGGATGTCCTCTAAATTCTGTAAGAAGGGAATTTCAGTATTTTGAAATTTAGTACTGAATTTTTTTTTTTTACTTTCAGTAAAACCCAAAATTTGAAAATTTCTTTGACACTCAATGAACTGTGGAAATACAACTAGGCAATATTTAAAAAAAGCTTCTTTAAAAAAATAGGTCTGAGGATTACCTTTTTTTTTAAAAAAAAAAAAAAAAAACAGAGGTCTCTAGCTATCTTAGAAAAAAAGGAGTTCAAACTTTTGCGTCTAAAAATATTGGAAAATTGCAACACTTCAAAAAATTGAAAAAAAAAAACCCAAAAACCCAGACCAAATGTATATAAATTTTTTATAATTTGTTTTTTTAAATATATTTTTGGGTTTTTGGTTGACAAAACCAAATATATGATCGTGTTTGGGAGCTTTCACGCTACAAAATAGGTGAAAAAAAAAAAAAATCCAAAAAAATTGAGAAAATTGGATATTTCAGAGTGGGGTACCCCTTTAAGCTTCAACCTTTGGTGGTGGTTTAAGCCATGATATTTCAAGGCGATCGTCATTACCGCTAGTGCAGTGGGGCGTGGCGTCGGCTTATAAAATTTGACATTAACGATTTTTTTCCATTTTCAAGCTGAATCGATAAATGATGCACGGAGAAAAATGAATTGTTTCGCCAGACTAACTATTAGTGAAAGAGCAATCAAATTTATTAGTTGTACTTACTTACCCAAAAAATTAGGTACTCCAACCAATAAGTTGAAAGTCGGTACCAATGAATTAGTACTGCGGGTATCGACTTAAATTAGGACTGTTCAAACAATTTAGCCAATATAATTGGCAGTATAGTTACCAATTAATTATTGGTTGAGTACGTGCTTCATTGGGTAACTTCAACCAATAAAGATTGCGCAAAAATAATAATTAATCAGGTGAAACTATTCTTTTTTTTCAGTGTGATATAACTTGCCACTACTTAAATTCGATTTTTGCATGCCCTCAATAAAAACATTTCTTGTGTTTTCACAAAATAAATTGCTAGCGAAAAAATTGCTCCTACAATAATTTCTTTTCTTTCGAGAAGGAGAGAAAAAGAAGATTGACATAGAAACCTGAGATAAATCCCTCCTTGGGCGAGGCCTATCCTATGTTTACTTTCTCATTGCTAACCACGTTAGAAAAATTGAGAAAGTATTGCGATGGCGCAGATATTTGTATTTTCAATGTATTTTGTTTCGATGCTTGGCCCGCTGCGACTAAGTCAATTATGATAATTATAAAATAATTGGCTCTCATTATGCTTAATACTATCCTAAAGAATATTCATCCATGAAGTATCAATATTATTTAACCATATGTAGCCTTGGAGGTGTAAATGCACAAACTTTCTGTGGCGTTTTTCTGTCTGTCCGTCCGTCCGTAGCCATAAAACGTGAAACCCGGCATAACTTTTGAACGATTGATCCATATGCATCCATATTTTGCAGATATGTTGCTTTTAACATTTTTCAGAGGGGTTTTTTTTTTTTTTTTTTTTTTTTTTTTTTTTTTGAAATTTTAATTTTTAGGTTAGTTATGGATGAAAAATAGTTTCCATTAAAATCAATGGGGAAAGGGGTCAAAATAAGGAAAAATTTAAATATTTCAAAAATGAATCTTTGGATCTTGATAAAAGTATCAAAGGGGGATCTCCCTCAGTCTCCCTCAGGATGTTCAAGGGGGTCTGGGAGTCTCCCCCAGATTAAATTTGATGTGAGAAAGTGTTTGTAAGGGAATTCCCTACAGTTTATCTTCCTGCAAATCCTATGGATGCCCTTGTGATAACGGGCTAGTGAAAAATTTAATTCTTTATTTCCTGAGTCATCAAAAAAATCAATACAAAAATGAAAATGGGGCTCTTGCAAACTTTTGCTGTAGAGTATTGAAGAGTTGATTCTTGCA
The DNA here is from genome assembly GCA_011764245.1 of Trialeurodes vaporariorum. NCBI lineage: Eukaryota > Metazoa > Arthropoda > Insecta > Hemiptera > Aleyrodidae > Trialeurodes > Trialeurodes vaporariorum. The sequence goes on along the minus strand of VMOF01000015.1, from coordinate 31,866 downwards.
TAAACACCTGTATAAATGACGATGACTACACTAAAAAATCACCAAGTTCACTCTCAGAATCGGGCTTAATGACGGAGAGACGCAGGTATCATGGGAGATTCCTATCTACATTGAGACTTATCTCTGTGTTTCCACAGAGAAAGTGACACGGTTAGACAGGAATCTCCCATGATATCTGCATTGAAGCGCCATTACGAACTTGTCATTATGGCAGTTATGTGAGTTTATTACTGAATTTTAGACTTTTTCAGCGTGATTTTCGAGTTTTTACATCAGATGGGACATTTTATTTGCCCACAGCAAAAGTTTGCAAGAGTCCTATTTAATTATCATCAAAAGCTTGGTTTTGCATTTAGCATTCAAGACGTTTCAAACCGTCTTAGGGTCACGCGCGCCGCTAATTCATTCCCTGCTTTGCGAAATAGCACGAACCTTCAAGTCCGGTAGAGTATTTTTTTTATGAGCAAGCGCTACGCCCGAAAAATAATGACACTAGCCTGGTCTGCCCTGTCTCCCCGTGCCTAAGTCCAATAGCTTCCCCATACCGTTCACCCCGAGTAAATAAACCAAGCATGTTACCTGGATCAATCAGACTGAAATTATAGCTAACGGCTTACGGGCTAAATGATTTATCACCCAATCTAATTTTTCTTTCCAGCCTCGTTTCACTATTCCTCAGTAGCTCTGGCTGGCCGCGGCATTAAATTTTCAAGCGTTTGAGTTACGACTGCGCTCATGCCTGCGAACTCTATGAAGCAACGTGAGGCACGTACAATGTGATAGTAACTGAATAAGAAAAAGGCCATGGTATGATTACATTGATGTAAGGGCGAGTGTGTAAAGATCTATTATCTCGTTAATATTAAAGTCATCGAAGTCGATTGATTTCAAGCTTCCCAATAATACTATGTACTATAGTTTATTCAATTTCTTTATAAATGTTACACTTGTAAAAGTGGTCCTTACAAGCCAATAACAAACATTTTAAACGGTGGACACGCACCTCTCCTATAGCCAACCAGAGACAGCTTTTTATTTACACGCTTTGCAGGTTTAATTGATTTTGCAAGCTGCCCACCCAATTGCAACGCTAGTTTGCTCTTTCTTTTTTTAGAGCATGAGTGTCATGCTCTATTGAAATCGTTTCTACAAGGTCAATAATGCTTTTCTTATAGGAACGGCATGGTTCGGGGGTCCGCTCGGGGGATCGCTTGGTTTCAGTATCGAGAACGGGTCCTCGAGGACCGATTGACCCATGTGATTCCGCCAATCCGGTGTCCTCCCAATTTGTCGCTTTTTCTTTGTGGCGGGAGTTTTTGGCCAAGATTGAGGTTAAGCATTTTTGGGAATGTAATTACGTTACAAATTTTGGATCAGACTTCAACGAAATATTCTGTATGAGATTTTGGGGGTTTTTATATCAGAGGATTGTGTCCATGTTTCGTGTATTCTGCGATTTAAAATGCATTTAGATGATTTCAAATTTCCAATCCTGTTATTGTTGATGTTTCGGTCCGCTAAAAGAGTTCGTTTGGGGAACGCGATCGGCGTTGCGTTTTAAGGTGAATCCTCAGCGACCTGTAGTAAGATTCTCATCCGCTAGATAACGTCACTGTTCCGCGGTCCAGAAACCATGCTTTTTCCGCCTTAATCGTTAATTGCGAGAGCTAGAGTTAACTTTTCGAAAATGTAAGAACGTTGCGTTCTAGATCAAATCCTAAGGAAAATTTTAAGACCATTCCGAGCCATGGACGAAGATATAACTAAGGACTGCCGACTCCCTATCTCCGCCCGTGTTAAAACCTGTTAGCGGGTTTTCGAGCGCGACCGCAGCGCTCCAAGCAGCAATAAGGGTCAACTAAAAGCGAACCGCTGCAGCGGTGGCCGCTCCGGCTCCCTTTCTCCCATGCCTTCCCGCAAATGTATACCGTGTAGGTAATTTGAATCACGATTGAACGAAGGGAACAAATGATCAGCGAATTAAAAGGAAGCAAAATCCGCTAAAAAGCAAACGTCTGGAGTATTTCTTGAAAGATTCCTGAATTGTCGAAAATGATTAATCAAGGACTGAAATACTATACATCACAGTTAACCTCAAAACGGAATCAAACAAGAAAGAGTACATAGACATTTTTTTTATTAGTAGAGATCAGGCGACTCTTTTAATTTGCTGATGATTTCTGTTACCTTGTCCAAAGTTGATTCTGAATTTCCCTTGCTTTCGATCTTCCATTGATATACTGAGTTATCTGATCCTCTTGGGTCGCCGACAACAGTTGACAGCCATGCCATAACAGACCAACTCCAACAACGGTTTTAGCAGTAGCACAGCATGTGAGCATGGACACATCGCCAGGATCGCTCACTTGAAAGAGTAGTTCAGCTGACCGCTGCTTGGAGCGCTGGGGTCGAGAGCAAAACAGGACTAACAACAGTCGGCAGTCCTTAGTTATATCTTCGTCCATGGTTTTGCGACGACCTCCCGTCCCCTTTGCCCTCCCCACCAACTACTGCACCTATGCCTACAACAGTTGCTTGCCGCGTTGTGCAGATTGCATGAATGATGTGTGTCCATCTACGTCATCCCAATTTCACAGCCATCACGGATGCCACGCCCGCCACGGGTCTTCTACCTGGTTTTATGCGACATCGGTCATCGTGGCCCAGTGTTACATGGTAATCAGCGGCGGATTCGGGAAAGGCACGCCCCCCCCAACTCACGGTAGCCTTTGCCTTTTTTCAACAGAAAAAATCCCATAAATTCCTCTCTGCAAATTTGAAAATTCATAGGCGTGAAGCCCCCCCCCCCTAAAAGAATTTTCTGGATCCGCCATTGGTAGTAATTTTTGCGGCACACTACGCCGGATTCCCGTGCGCTTTCCCACACTTACCTTTCTCCCTTATCTGTCAATCGGCGCTCCCCGAGGGGCGGCGCGGCCCCCCCCCCCTAATTCAGAAAAATCAAAACTTTACAAAAAAAAAGAATCGGAACATTCGAAGATCAAATAATAACGAAAGGAGTAAGAGTTAACAAACTTTATTCTTAGTTTACTTTACAATTTTAATAGGGGGCGTAATTTAGGGGGGGCAGGGCGGGAAGTAGCCCCCCCCCCCCAAGCAGTGGTGCCCAACCACCCCTTGCCACTATACAGCTCGCCCCCCAGTTTCAGGATTCCTCTCCCCCCCCCGATCTAGACCTCCCCCTGATTTTTACCCCACCCCCCCCTGATTCAGACGACATCATCCTTCCCACCCGTCATCTCCCTCGCCGAAAGAAGTTTTAAAATCTACTAGTATGAACGTGTCTACATTGGCAACTACCGTTGGCAACGAGAATTTTGCGAACTTCCTTGAAAATTCAGAATCCTCTGGTCGATAATTACATGATTAGAGAATGTATAGGCAAGAGTTTGGTTTTGTTAATTTAAATAGGTTAACTCTTAGAATTCATCAGGACAATGAAAATAAAGAAGGAATAGTTGTACTTAGCTTTTTACTATTTCTATCATCTGATGCTGTCACTTTATTCATAATATCAAACACTTCAAAAATAGAATTACTTTTGATACAACTACATGCTACAATCACTTACAATTTCTACCATTTGGAAGGATAATTGATTTATTTTCTATTTTGGGCGGAAGTGGGGGGGGGGGGGGGGTTCTCTAGACTTGCCCGTCTCTAAGTGAAGTCCCCCAGACCTTCCATTGACATTCAAAAAGTTGCCCCTCCGGGCAATTGTTTTGCGGGTGCCCATGTCTTTGTCCATGGTCTCTGAACCAGAAATTGAACGTTCTTCCGGTCTGTGGTTGCCTTCTTTTCTCATAAGTTTAGACACGGCCACCCTGTAAACCCCACAACAAGTTAAAAGTCCGCAATCCGCACCCTCGACCCGCAGCCACTATCAAAAGTAAATTGCCGGTTGACTTGCAGGTACTCTCCTCCTCCTCCCCCCAAATTAGATTAGACACAAACATAAAATTAAAAAAAAAAAGTGAAAAATAGAATGTATGCCCCAGCAAAGGGCCCCCTCCACAGTTTTCCAAGAGAGGGAGCGACCCCCTTGCCAGCGTAACTCCGAAAAAATAATTCCAACTGGGGTCCAAGTAACTCAAGTAAGGTCTCAAAATGAAATCAGATGGATCCAAAATTTTAACGGTGAGTACCGGTAAGCTTACTCTTTTGATCGGTCCAAACCTGATTGCGATACATCGATTTACTCTCGAGATATCGATTTTTCAAAGGCGCGCGGTATAGGGTCAGAAATCTAAGATTCTCTAAAATCCGCGAATTTCGACTCTCATGGACCTAGCATGCGCCGTGAGAAGTCATATGTGAGTTTTTTTAGTTCACATGAAGTTCATTAAGGGCCCTGACAAATGTCGGACCGATAAAGTCTATATCGGGGGGGGGGCGTGGCCCCAACTCCAGCGTAAGTCTCACGTACAATGTCTCACTGCGGCCGCGGGAGGTCCCATAAGATCCGTTTAAAACTTGGATGGATCTGAATTTTTTTCAAGAATTATCTAAAAGCTGAAGCTACCGCCCAATCCAAACCGCAGTGCGCAATCCATCGATTCGTTCTCGAGATATCGATTTTTCAAAGGCGCGCGGTCTTGTCAGATCGACCTTAGAGGGGCGCTGGAGGCTGGAAAAAGGCGAATTTCGTCTCTCACGAACCAGTCGTGTGCCGTATTATATCGGTTCCGCTTTTTTTCGGGTCCCAATGATGTCCCGAGAGGGCCCAATGCAGTTTCGAGCCAAAAAATATCATCTTAGGGGGGGAACTACTCCCCGTTTCAGCGTAACTCTGACAAGAAATGTCTAACTGCGGCCGCGAGAGGTCCTGTAAGGTCATTAAATAAACTCGGATGGATCTGAAATTTTCGAGGTTGTCAGTCACAAGCAAGCGCTTTCGATCGGTGCAAACCGAATTGCAATACATCGATTCACTATCGAGATATCGATTTTTCAAGGCGCACGGTCTTGTCAGATCGAACATTGAAATAAGCTGTGGATACTCTGTATCCGCGAATTCCGTCTCTCATGGACCGTTTAAGCTCCCTTAAAAATCGAATGAGCTTTTTTCAAGTTCATATTACGTTCCTTAAGGGCCTTGATGAGTGTCGGATGACATTTGATCAATATTAACATTCATTTTTTAATCTGAGACAAAAAGAGCTGAAACCATAAAGACGAAGAATTTCCATCGTGATGACTTTGGTTCAAGCGAGGAAAATTCTATAGAAGTCCCAAATAACTAGACTAGACTTTCCGGCTTGCTAGGATTGGTATTAAGAATTTCCTTCCTGATGACTTTGGTTCAGGCGAGAGAAATCTAAAAAAGTCCCAAATAACTAAACTAGACTTTGCGGCTTGCTAGGATTGGTATTGCGTCATCCGATTTTAAAGGAACTATCACTATCGAAATCGATTTTCAAAACCAAAGTATTCACCTCGCCTCGTGAACAACTGTTTCAACACGCTATAAGTAAAATTTTCATTCCCACTTTGACCTATCAAGTTATTTTTACAGCGATCACTGTTATACAAACACAAATGCAGCGTTGCGATTGAATTTGTCGCAGTTTTGTACTATCAATATGGAACTCCACACTTACAATGATTTACGGCCGACACTCATGCTCTCTTTGCTAACACTGTTCCAGTGTTGCAAGTTCCAACTTGTTTTTTTTTTTTTTTTTTTTTTTTTTTTTTTTTTTTTTTTTTTTTTAATGACTCCTCTTTCGGCAACTAGGGCCCATCCGACAAAAATAAACAGAGAAGAAGAAGAAGAAAAGATGAAAGAGAAAAGAGTTACATTCAAGTTCTTCCGAGATGACCAGATCTGAGACCGTTCAGTTGATCCCACGCTTGTGCGAGATAGTTAACTATTCCGACACGGCGGTAACGGTTTTGCCTACATTGAACATTGAAGGAGCTTTTTTCCCCGTGTACCATGCGCAGGAACTTGGATTCGCGCCATGCGCTAATCAGCCGGTCTTCCGAAGCCATGATTCAAATTGAATTTTGCGTCTTTCACAGCAGCGAACCAAGAAAAATGACCCAAGACCAGTGGTCAGTCGCTCCAAAACTGATTTAAAAATGTTATCAAACAATCAGTTTATATTTCATAAATTACAATTTGAATTATTTAAATAGAAGACGGATGAGTCTCCAAATTGAGCTTCAAAAAGAGCTCCCATTGCAGTATTGCAAACTGTAATCTATGAAATTGATTTCTGACGGTACAAGGACACTTGATGATGTTGTGTCTTGGAACGATTTACTGGTTTATAAGAATTTATACGAGTTTATACGAAGAGGGACTCAAAATTTCATTTTAACCGTGGCTCCGGCTCCAAATCTCTGATTATGCGGAATGGAAGTAGTCTAGTAGTGGCTTGAGCTAAATCACAACTGTGTTTTTTGCCGTTTGAGCTCATGCAAAAGTATCGATTATTCTAAGTGATTCAGTGAATCCCCAGAATAGCGATCATTTTACATAGGTTTAAATGGAGAGAATCCATTGTTTCCACATTGAACGAGCGGCCACTGGTCAAATGTAAAAATAGCTCGCAATATATCATAATTACTTGATGAAAATTCTTCAGAATTTGAAGCTTTCACTTTCCATCGATGGATTTACCTATACTTATCAAAATTGAATTAAATTAGCAAAACTAATTAGCAAAACTAACAAACTTTAATAAGCAACTTTTTTACGGCTCTGCCTCATTATACGCGCCAAAACTTGAATTACACTAAGAAAACTTGAGTTACAATCCCCCCAAAGAAAAAAAAAATAAAACAAATTAAAAATGTTTTGGAAAAAAAAAAAAAAAAAAAAAAAAAAAAAAAAAAAAAAATTAGCTTATTTAGAGAATTTTCTTGGGGGAAAATATAATGTTTGATCTTTTTTTTAGATAATACATCCCTTAAAAAAATATTAAAGGTCAAATTCACCAATAAAAAATGTTTTCCCAGTTTTTGGCCAGTAATCTGTCGAGTTATCGAATGCATTTAATCTCTTTTCCGGAAGAGTGCAGCCCGTTCAGGATATTGAGATTCTATAAAATTGACTCACTCCCTCCTCGATACCTCACCCTACTCACAGCATCCGAATGACATGAACAACTGCAAACCCTCTAAATTGCTCCATTTCGTTCCTAAATGCTTGTACCGCGTCTCTCCCCCTCTGAATCACGGCCATTTCCATTATGTGGGCCGTTACTACTGGCCGTGAACAAATTCATAACTGGAGCGAACTAAACGGAGAAATTATGTTTTTGATATGAGCACTGTGTCAAATCGATTATTACCCAACCAGTAAACATGACAGTCTACGCTTCTCAATTTATTTCAATTTGAGTGGAATGTAGAGTATACCCAGTGATCGTCGTTTTCATATCCGATATGATATAACCACTAACCAGTCAACCGTCTTTCGAAGCTCCCAAATATTGCTCTGCTCTTCAAATAAAATAAAACAAACAAAACTTGGTGTAAATGAGGAAAGTTTGATTCTCGTTGCGTCTGATAAATTGAAAGGGGGAAAGAAATGGACCGGATTCAGATAAAATGCACCCATTTTCTTGTTTTTTGACCCGAAGTATGACAGTGACCACGAAGGGTCCATAGTGATTAAGGGAGTCCACCTACCCTAACTGTTGCAGAAATTAATCACTGTTGTAATTATTTTTTTTATGTAAATTGTAGGTTACCTAGATATTAATAGATAATAAATTACTGCCATAAAGTTTTATTAATTTTTTAATTGGAATATATTATTTAATAAACTTTAAATAAAATAAACTTAGTAAACGCATATTAAAATTATTAAATTAAACAGATAATTAAAGATTTTTTTTATTAATTCCTCAATGGAGCTGTTGCAAACTTTTGCTACAGGCTTATTAATAGTTGAATATGGGATAATACCCTGTAAAAATAACGATTAGCACACTAAAAAATCACGAAATCCACTCCTAAACTCACAAAATGCTTTTAAATGCGAGACCGTAATGGCAGCCGAGGCCGCGGTTTTCTTATGGCAATTGTATGCTTCTTCTTCTTGTGTGGTGTTGCGAGAACCCCTCGTGTAGATGGCGCTGATTGAGGATAGGGAGCCCCGATGAAAACCGCGGCCCCGGCCGCTATTACGGTCTCGCGTTTAAAAGCATTTTGTGAGTTTAGGAGTGGATTTCGTGATTTTTTAGTGCGCTAATCGTTATTTTTACTGGGTATTACCCCATAATCAACCATTAATACGCCTGTAGCAAAAGTTTGCAACAGCTCCATTTTTGTTAGATTCAATTATAATTTTAACCCTTTTTCAGACTTCTGTTCGTCACTCGAAACAAGTCTAGGCCGATTTGGAAGTTGTACTCCTTTAACTTTCTCATACTACCTACTATAACAAAGTCAGAAATAGAGAAAATATTGCAATGGCGCAGAGATTTCCAAGGTATTTTTTTCGATACATGGCCCACTATACGACTAAGCAAATCATGATAGTTACAACATAATTGGCTCTTATGCTCTCATCATGCTTAAAACTATCCTAAAGAATATTCTTCCATGAAGTTTCACTCTTATTTAACAATTTTGTGGCTTGGAGGTGTAAATGTACACACTTTTCTATGTGGCGTCCGTTTATTCGCCTGTCTGTATGTCTGTAGCCATGAAACGTTAAACCCGCAGCATAAATTTTGAACTATCTATCCATATGTACCCAAAATTTTTGCAGAGATGTTGCTTTCAATATTGCAGCGGCGGCTCGTGCGATTTGGCAACAATGTTTTGCCTCCATTTGATTCTATGTTAAACAATCGATTTGACACTGAAGCAGCGCTTCACCTTCAATCGATTGCTCTGCATAGATTTAAATGGAATGACACCATCATTGCCAAATCGCACGAGCCGCCACTGCAACATTCCCCAGAGGGTCTTTTTTTTTTAGTTTTTTGGTTTTTTTTTTTATTTCAATGAGAAAAGGGTCAAAAAAGAGAAAAATTTAAATAATTCAAAAATGGATCTTTGGATTTGGATAAAAGTATTGAAGGGGGATCTGGGGATCTCCCCCATCAGGGCTGCCGTTTTGCGTATAATCAATGCTATTTTTCTATTCACCGATGATTCCACCGGTTGAGAAAAGATTACACAGTTTAGTTTAGTGTATGACTGTAATGCACAAAAATACTCTGATCTGTTATCCTTCCCTAATCGGTGGAAACTCCGTTGGTTAATTAAAATACCCGCAAGTTTTTTAAAGTCATCGAAGACTCCACCGGTTGAGAAAAGATTACAGATGCGAGTATTTTAGTTTATTATAGTCATGCACTGAACTCAACTGCGTCATCTTTTCTCAACCGGTGGAATCATCGGTGAATTGAAAAATAGCATTGATTATACGCAAAACGGCAGCCCTGTCCCCCATATTAAATTTCTCGTGAGAAAGTGTTCGGAGGATAATTTTCCTACAGTTTATTTGTTTTTGGTGCCGCTACTATCCACTTGTGACGTCACACTAAATACTCCCACAGTGACAAACTTGCGGCAATCTGTAATTTGGATGCGACAGGGGAAAAATAGACAAAGGCAAACAGACAAACACACGAACAAACAATGAGATCAAAAAGAGCCGAGAGCTCGCTCCCCGTGATAATCGGAGTCAGTCGATTCTAAACGAAGTGGAACTGGAAACTGCTTTTGTGGAATCCAAACGAATCGATGCGCACCATAGTCCATCCATACGGACGATGTCTGTTAAACAATGATCATAGAGAAGGGTGTCTGGGCGCGTTTTATCGGATAGTATAGCTGTCCTCGAGCTAGACTGAGCTTTGCCCAATGCCCAGTGAGGTGAGTATTGAGTATATTGCACACTGTATGAACAAGTACCCGTATGAGGACCTGCAGATGCCCTCTCCTCGTTACGAATAATTATTATACTGTACACGTATGAACTAATTTTACCTGCCTCCCCCCCCTCACTCCTCACTCACCTGCCTTTATTCTATATTGATCATACTTTGCTTCACACAAATTATGCGATTGATTTACAATTGATTAGTTCTAAAGGTCTTTAACCTAGCTTTCTTTTTTTGTTTTTTTGTTTTTTTGTTTTTTTTTTTGTTTGTTTTTTTTTTTGCTCTCTGGTTACACAGGTTGTAGCTCTCATCCCCCTTGCCCTTGAAAAACTTCCAGATCCGCTACTGCGTGAAGTCATCTTTCAGAAGCATCTACACAGTACACAGTCTAGCCATTAGCCATAAGTTCTTTCAATCGCTATTTTGCCGATAGCAGCCAAACGACTGAAAATAAGTACATAACAGTACATATATTCTGAAACTAGACAAAAAATACTATAAAACCATGCTACTATCATTTGCCGCAAGCCCCTGTATCTCCCGCAATAAGCACTGATATATGTATGTCAAGGTCGGGTTGCTGTTTGGGGGCGTAGAAATTACTAGCTATGCCTGGTTGAAAATGAAGTTTTGGGCATCAAATTTTCGGGGAAAAAATAGAAAAAAACTTACGATTTTGTATCATTTTTTGTCGAGTTTCAGAATATATGTAGTGTTAAGTACTTATCTTTAGTCGTTTGGCTGCTATCGGCAAAATAGCGCATAACAGAACTCATGGCAGTCGAGTTTTATCAGTGTGCGCCCAACGGGAGTCCGACGTTGACAGATATCGCTGCCTATTGCGCGAAGCACAGGTGCTTACGTCACATAAAAATAGTATGGTTTTGTAGCATTTTTTGTCTAGTTTCAGAATATATATAGTGTTGTATACTTATTTTCAGTCGTTTGGCTGCTATCGGCAAAATAGCGATTGACAGAACTTATGGCTAGACTGTGTATACATATGAATAGCATGAATAGTAAATACAACTAGAAGTCATATTTAAAGAGCCATTGATTATGATTATCATCATTTATTTTACAGTCTTTAAACAAAAGCAAAACGCTCTTTATCCCTTCTTCAATCCTCGTCTTTCGTGTATGTTTCAGTAAAGAAAGAAGGGATTATGGTGAATCTTTTGGTGACCAATGAATTTAAATCTGAATATCAAAGACGGAAATCCACTTCTCACGCCAGCTTTTCATTCTTCATCATAAACACGGCCGAATGAACTGTTTGAATCGTCTCAAATGGATTGTGAATGTTTGTGTCAGCTCAAGGAGCGAAAGGGGTCGTCGGTCAAGTAAAGGGTCAAGGAAATATCTTCGATATTGTTTTCATCTTGAACCATGTTTTAGGGACACCCTCGACCTTACTCGTTTTTGTCAACCTCTGCCGTGCGCCCAAGCTACGCTGCCCCCCAAGCAGTGGATGAAAACATGCATTTTTTCGGACAAGAAGAGTTTTCGTTTTTCGGCTGTCCAATGAATCTCCAGAAACTGCCATACCATAATTCACTGTGTGACGTTAGTCGAGGGTAGCCACTTGCCGAGTCGCCGCTCAGATTTGAGACCCATATTCAATTAGGGTGAATCTCTCCATCCTTCACCCACAAAATAGTACTCAAAAAAACAATGGCATCTATTTTGACGATTAAAGAAAAGGATTCCGCTAGGAAGGGATTGTACGGTCTGGCAACCGTTTTTTTCAACTAATTGAAACCCTCGGTGAAAAAATCGTTTTTGTAGAGGGGCAGATTACCTTTCCAAGAATCAATAACTTGTTTTGGGTAAAAATTCCAAATGGATTCAATACGTTGTTGCCATGTTGAACGAGTCGTTACCAAAGTAGATTACATGATACTTGATGAAGAGGCTAATCTTTTTTGTTTGGAACTCAAGTATAAGGTAGCGTTCTATGTAGAATGGAGCTGTTGCAAAAAAGCCGATCTTTTGAGGTTCCGATGATGTTTAAATAAAAACGCGGTGGTTCCGTCTGTTTAGTATCTAGTATGCCTGAAAAAATGAAGAATATAGTGTAGCGCGGGTTGTTAAAAATCAAAGTGGTTTCCATGAGTTAATGAGTGGATTTTGAAAGTTTTAATGTGCGCCCCGTTATTTTTGAGAGATTTCACTTTAAGATCATTAGTTCCATATCGCTGTAGCAAAAATACGCAACAGAGACTCATTGCACTGAAAAACAAGTTGGAACTTGCAACACTGGAACAGTGTTAGCAAAGAGAGCATGAGTGTCGGCCGTAAATCATTGTAAGTGTGGAGTTCCATATTGATAGTACAAAACTGCGACAAAGTCAATCGCAACGCTGCATTTGTGTTTTATAACAGTGATCGCTGTAAAAATAACTTGATAGGTCAAAGTGGGAATGAAAATTTACTTATAGCGTGTTGAAACAGTTGTTCACGAGGCGGGGTGAATACTGTGGTTTTGAAAATCGATTTCGATAGTGATAGTTCCTTTAAAATCGGATGACGCAATACCAATCCTAGCAAGCCGCAAAGTCTAGTTTAGTTATTTGGGACTTTTTTAGATTTCTCTCGCCTGAACCAAAGTCATCAGGAAGGAAATTCTTAATACCAATCCTAGCAAGCCGGAAAGTCTAGTCTAGTTTTTTGGGACTTCTATAGAATTTTTCTCGCTTGAACCAAAGTCATCACGATGGAAATTCTTCGTATTTATGGTTTCAGCTCTTTTTGTCTCAGATTAAAAAATGAATATTAATATTGATCAAATGTCATCCGACACTCATCAAGGCCCTTAAGGAACGTAATATGAACTTGAAAAAAGCTCATTCGATTTTTAAGGGAGCTTAAACGGTCCATGAGAGACGAAATTCGCGGATACAGAGTATCCACAGCTTATTTCAATGTTCGATCTGACAAGACCGTGCGTCTTTGAAAAATCGATATCTCGATAGTGAATCGATGTATTGCAATTCGGTTTGCACCGGTCGAAAGCGCTTGCTTGTGACTGACAACCTCGAAAATTTCAGATCCATCCGAGTTTATTTAATGACCTCACAGGACCTCTCGCGGCCAAAGTTAGACATTTCTTGTCAGAGTTACGCTAAAACGGGGAGTATTTCCCCCCTAAGATGATATTTTTTGGCTCGAAACTGCATTGGGCCCTCTCGGGACATCATTGGGACCCGAAAAAAAGCGGAACCGATATAATACGGCACACGACTGGTTCGTGAGAGACGAAATTCGCCTTTTTCCAGCCTCCAGCGCCCCTCTAAGGTCGATCTGACAAGACCGCGCGCCTTTGAAAAATCGATATCTCGAGAACGAATCGATGGATTGCGCACTGCGGTTTGGATTGGGCGGTAGCTTCAGCTTTTAGATAATTCTTGAAAAAAATTCAGATCCATCCAAGTTTTTAAACGGATCTTATGGGACCTCCCGCGGCCGCAGTTAGACATTGTACGTGAGACTTACGCTGGAGTTGGGGCCCCCCCCCCCCCCCCCCCCCCGATATAGACTTTATCGGTCCGACATTTGTCAGGGCCCTTAATGAACTTCATGTGAACTCAGAAAACTCACAAATGACTTCTCACGGCGCATGCTAGGTCCATGAGAGTCGAAATTCGCGGATTTTAGAGAATCTTAGATTTCTGACCCTATACCGCGCGCCTTTGAAAAATCGATATCTCGAGAGTAAATCGATGTATCGCAATCCGGTTTGGACCGATCAAAAGAGTAAGCTTACCGGTACTCGCCGTTAAAATTTTGGATCCATCTGATTTCATTTTGAGACCTTACTTGAGTTACTTGGATCCCAGTTGGAATTATTTTTTCGGAGTTACGCTGGCAAGGGGGTCGCTTCCTCTCTTGGAAAACTGTGGAGGGGGCCCTTTGCTGGGGCATACATTCTATTTTTCACCTTTTTTTTTTTTTTTTTTTTTTTTTTTTTTTTAATTTTATATTTGTGTCTAATCTAAGTTGGGGGAGGAGGAGGAGAGTACCTGCAAGTCAACCGGCAATTTACTTTTGATAGTGGCTGCGGGTTGAGGGTGCGGATTGCGGACTTTTAACTTGTTGTGGGGTTTACAGGGTGGCCGTGCCTAAACTTATGAGAAAAGAAGGCAACCACAGACCGGAAGAACGTTCAATTTCTGGTTCAGAGACCATGGACAAAGACATGGGCACCCGCAAAACAATTGCCCGGAGGGGCAACTTTTTGAATGTCAATGGAAGGTCTAGGGGACACCACCTAGAGACGGGCAAGTCTAGAGAACCCCCCCCCCCCCACTTCCGCCCAAAATAGAAAATAAATCAATTATCCTTCCAAATGGTAGAAATTGTAAGTGATTGTAGCATTTAGTTGTATCAAAAGTAATTCTATTTTTGACGTGTTTGATATTATGAATAAAGTGACAGCATCAGATGATAGAAATAGTAAAAAGCTAAGTACAACTATTCCTTCTTTATTTTCATTGTCCTGATGAATTCTAAGAGTTAACCTATTTAAATTAACAAAACCAAAACTCTTGCCTATACATTCTCTAATCATGTAATTATCGACCCAGAGGATTCTGAATTTTCAAGGAAGTTCGCAAAATTCTCGTTGCCAACGGTAGTTGCCAATGTAGACACGTTCATACTAGTAGATTTTAAAACTTCTTTCGGCGAGGGAGATGACGGGTGGGAAGGATGATGTCGTCTGAATCAGGAGGGGGTGGGGTAAAAATCAGGGGGAGGTCTAGATCTGGGGGGGAGAGGAATCCTGAAACTGGGGGGCGAGCTGTATAGTGGCAAGGGGTGGTTGGGCACCACTGCTTGGGGGGGGGGGGGGTACTTCCCGCCCTGCCCCCCCTAAATTACGCCCCTAATTAAAATTGTAAAGTAAACTAAGAATAAAGTTTGTTAACTCTTACTCCTTTCGTTATTATTTGATCTTCGAATGTTCCGATTCTTTTTATTGTAAAGTTTTGATTTTTCTAAATTAGGGGGGGGGGCGCCGCGCCGCCCCTCGGGGAGCGCCCATTGACAGATAAGGGAGAAAGGTAAGTGTGGGAAAGCGCACGGGAATCCGGCGTAGTGTGCCGCAAAAATTACTACCAATGGCGGATCCAGAAAAATTTTTTTAGGGGGGGGGGGCTTCACGCCTATGAATTTTCAAATTTGCAAGGAGAAATTTATGGGATTTTTTCTGTTGAAAAAGGGCAAAGGCTACCGTGAGTTGGGGGGGGGCGTGCCTTTCCCGAATCCGCCGCTGATTACCATGTAACACTGGGCCACGATGACCGATGTCGCATAAAACCAGGTAGAAAACCCGTGGAGGGCGTGGCATCCGTGATGGCTGTGAAATTGGGATGAAGTAGATGGACACACATCATTCATGCAATCTGCACAACGCGGCAAGCAACCGTTGTAGGCGTAGGTGCAGTAGTTCGTGGGGAGGGCAAAGGGGACGGGAGGTCGTCGCAAAACCATGGACGAAGATATAACTAAGGACTGCCGACTGTTGTTAGTCCTGTTTTGCTCTCGACCCCAGCGCTCCAAGCAGCGGTCAGCTGAACTACTCTTTCAAGTGAGCGATCCTGGCGATGTGTCCATGCTCACATGCTGTGCTACTGCTAAAACCGTTGTTGGAGTTGGTCTGTTATGGCATGGCTGTCAACTGTTGTCGGCGACCCAAGAGGATCAGATAACTCAGTATCTCAATGGAAGATCGAAAGCAAGGGAAATTCAGAATCAACTTTGGACAAGGTAACAGAAATCATCAGCAAATTAAAATAGTCGCTTGATCTCTACTAATGAAACAAATGTCTATGTACTCTTTCTTGTTTGATTCCGTTTTGAGGTTAACTGTGATGTATAGTATTTCAGTCCTTGATTAATCATTTTCGACAATTCAGGAATCTTTCAAGAAATACTCCAGACGTTTGCTTTTTAGCGGATTTTGCTTCCTTTTAATTCGCTGATCATTTGTTCCCTTCGTTCAATCGTGATTCAAATTACCTACACGGTATACATTTGCGGGAAGGCATGGGAGAAAGGGAGCCGGAGCGGCCACCGCTGCAGCGGTTCGCTTTTAGTTGACCCTTACTGCTGCTTGGAGCGCTGCGGTCGCGCTCGAAAACCCGCTAACAGGTTTTAACACGGGCGGAGATAGGAAGTCGGCAGTTCTTAGTTATATCTTCGTCCATGGCTCGGAATGGTCTTAAAATTTTCCTTAGGATTTGATCTAGAACGCAACGTTCTTACATTTTCGAAAAGTTAACTCTAGCTCTCGCAATTAACGATTAAAGGCGGAAAAAGCATGGTTTCTGGACCGCGGAACAGTGGCGTTATCTAGCGGATGAGAATCTTACTACAGGTCGCTGAGGATTCACCTTAAAACGCAACGCCGATCGCGTTCCCCAAACGAACTCTTTTAGCGGACCGAAACATCAACAATAACAGGATTGGAAATTTGAAATCATCTAAATGCATTTTAAATCGCAGAATACACGAAACATGGACACAACCCTCTGATATAAAACCCCAATATCTCATACAGAAAATTTCGTTGAAGTCTGACCCAAATTAGTAACGTAATTACATTCCCAAAAATGCTTAACCTCAATCTTGGCCAAAAACTCCCGCCACAAAGAAAAAGCGACAAATTGGGAGGACACCGGATTGGCGGAATCACATGGGTCAATCGGTCCTCGAGGACCCGTTCTCGATACTGAAACCAAGCGATCCCCGAGCGGACCCCCGAACCATGCCGTTCCTATAAGAAAAGCATTATTGACCTTGTAGAAACGATTTCAATAGAGCATGACACTCATGCTCTAAAAAACGATAAGGTCTTGGATACCGTAAATTACGGAATTTATAGGTTTATCGAGACACTCCGGTTGTGACGCCCGTAAATTACGGACTCCATAATAGAGAGTATCGGGCTTCAAGACAGGGAGTGCCTCGGTAAAAAAACCTACACAGACCGTGAAGGTTTGTTCATGGGTTGAAATTAAAAGCGTTTGAGTGAGAAAAGTATGTCCCTTTTAAACTGCTGCCATGAACTATTTTCAAAATCAAATGTCGTTAAATTCTGCCGTTATCTTTATAGATTCGCTAAGAAGGGGTTTCAACACACATCTTCTATCTATTATATTAATGGGAAGAATAAAGAGGCGTTAAAGTTATTATGGAACAGAAGTGACGCGGATATTTATACAGTACTTATTCACGAAAACGTTTCTAATCTAATGACCGCATAATCTTCATCTTGAAAAACTTCGTTTCATCAGTTCAGCTGTTCACTTCAATTTTTACTGACCCCTAACGGCACACTCAATCCAGGTTTAGTTTCAATCCAGCTACTCGAAGGATTGACAAACCGACGATTGCCAATCTGATTTTAATCCGATTTCAAGACTGGTTTACATGCGGCACGGGGATGATCAGCTCCGATATCCGGATTGGAATCGGATTGAACAAGGATAAACACGGACTCCTCAAACCTATGAGAACCCGTTTTCAATCCGTATCAAACCTAGATTGACAGTCGGATAATCACCAGGTGTACAAGCTTCGTGAAAGACGGATCGGAAACGAATTTAAATCCGATTCCAACTGCATACTGGACCCTGCCGCAAATTGGATCCGAACCAGTTTCAAGCAAGTTCTCTGAACATAGTTCAAGATGGATTTAGGAACTCATAAAAAAAGGACTTCAAAACGGTTTCAAACTTGCTACAAGAAGCTTCATCAACCTAGTTTCAAGTGAGCTTTCAGCCGATTTCTTAATCGTCCAGTCGGTTGGCCAGTTTAGTGCTTCGTCTTGAAACTCGATTGAAACCGAATTAGTCGAAGTACTTGCAGCCGATAGGAATCTGTTTCCAACAAGGATCAAACCTAGCTAATCAATCGGATAGACGTCAGGTTCAAAAGCTCCATATAAGACAAATTCCGCATACTACATCCTAATAGAAATGGAATCCGATCCAACTTCATGCCAGCCTTGTGAACCGAATTCAAGTCGGATTCAACCCGCTGTAAAGACGGTTTGAGTTTGGGTCGGATCACGTTCGTCAATTTTTTTTGCGGACATGTAAGCCATTTCAAGCCATCTACAATTCGCATTCAATCCGGTTCAAATAACTGTTTTGAAACCGGATTTGAAAGTAGAGTTCTTGATCCGTTTAAACCCGTGTTAAACCCAATTAATAAAACAAGTTTGAATATAGTTTTAAATTAGTTTGAAGTAGGGTTTATAACCCTCCATGAAATCAGTTTGAATCAAGGTGAAATCTAGCTATCCAATTTTTGGTGCGGACATGTAAGCCATTTCAAATCGTCTACAATTCGCATTCAATCTAGATTGAATAACCTGGCTTGAAACCGGATAGGGAAGCGGAGTTAACTTAGTTCGCGGCTTCCGCCGAGAGAGTGCTCCACCATATTTTTGCGAAACGTTACTCGCGTTTACTTGGGCCCGAGCTGCGAACGACCTCTCCACTGAAACTTGGTACTGTTGGGACATCTCCATCAATACTTTTTGGTAATGAATTCACCCTAGGCCCACGTAGAGTGCCTGAAAATTGGTTTAGCGAGTCTAACCTAAGCCTTAACTCAAGGTTGAGTCTGTAACTTTCTATCAGTTTGAAGTTGGGTCTAGTACAGTTCATAAAGAACTTGGCTGCCATCTGGATTCAATCTGGTTATTCAAGTTCAGATACGGTCTTGTGAATTATTCAAGTCGCTTAGCTGCACTTTGCATTCAATCCGGCTTGAGTAACCAGTTATAAAACCGGATGGGGACGAAGCTTAGTTCTTGATCCGAAATATACCCATGTTGAACCCAACTGATGAAACAAGTTTGAAAACATCTTTAAATCAGCTGAAAGTAGGGTATAAAATCCTCTTCAAAATCGGTTTGATTTCGGGTTAAATCCGACTGTTCTGTTTTTAGTGCGGACATGTAAGCCATTTCAAACTATCTATAATTCGCATTCAACCCTGCTTTGATAATCTCGTTTGAATCCGGTTCGGAATCGGTGGTTTAAAATTGGGAATAACCCTGATTGAACCCCATTTTTGAAACAAGTTGAAAAACGTTTCTGAACCAGTTTGAATAGGGGTCTATGATGCGTGGCGAAGATAGCTAGAATCCTAGTCAAATCTAGTTAGTAAATTTTTTTTTCCGGACATGTAAGCCATTTCAAACTGTCTATAATCCGGCTTAAATCCAGCTTGTGTTAATCTGGTTTGAAACCGGATTGCAAAACTGGATTGAAATCGGTTGACTGGTTTGCCAAACCGAATTGAATCCGGTTTCAACCTCGAAATGTGCCGTTAGGGACGCGCTTTCCTTGTTTTCTCCGTCCGTTTTTCATTGACGGGTTATCGGGAGCGAATAGCATGACAATCAGTAGCGCAACAAGAGTTTCTTCATCTCTCTCTTTTTCTCCATTAAGAAACGTAATGTTAGACAAGGATGGACAAGGAGATAAAACCCCCTCTTTCTGTCCTTTTCCTACTTATACATTCAAATGGGAAATGAGAGAGATGGGAGCTATCCTGATTGCGCCAGTGCTAACAATAAAACTAGAAACGCGACTGGCCGAGAGAATTTTCATTTGCGTTGAACATAGGATAAAACTGAAAATATAATCTTAAGGTTGATGTGAATACTTTATGAATAGCTTCCGTGTATACTTTGAAACAGCACTTATTTCCTATAATTTGTCGATTTCGAATGTCCTGCACACTATCACGATTCACGGTTATTACGAATATTTTCAAGAGTATTTGTTCACGAAAGTTGCTTGTAAAAGGATTTGAGAATATTATAATGAGATCACGCTGAAAAAAAAAATGTAATGGTCTGGTTAAAGTTTTTCATGACTCGGTTGAATGTTTGTTTTATTTATTCTGGGTTGTGTCATACGCGCGTATTGCCTTCTGTTTATTTACACATTGATTTAAATTGGAGAGTATGAACTGATCTGTGTTCATTCATTAAATTTTTTGCAGAAAAAATGAAGAATTATTTGAAAATATCATCATGTAATGGAAAATTGGATTTTTAAAATGAAATAGGCAACGTTTTAATGTGTCTATTTAAACACAAGTAAAATATTGAATTCGAGATGCTCACTGAACACCCAATAGTTCAATATTGTTCATGGGTTTGAATGGACACATTACAGCGTTGCCTAATTGCTCGATTCGCCACTGTGCATGCTTTACTTTTGAATAGGACTTTCAACTTTGTGTAGCGCCTCTATTCAAGGTTTGTTGTGTCCCGGGGGAAGAACGATAAATGTCACTATAAAAGCAATTCCCGTTTTCAACATTTCCATTGCCAACTTGATAGATTGTTGACAATTTCTAAACGCCACGGTACTTATTTTTGCCCACGTCATTAATTGAAGGCGCTCGATTTAGTTGATTTAATAGCATAAACGATTAAATGAACTATATCTTTTCCACCATCTAGGTTCTTTTTCAAATGGACTTTAGACTTTTGCTGAGGCGTTGGGGAGCGTCAATCACTCATGTAAAATCGCGTGAAAATAACATTGAAAGCATTGGAAAGTCTCAAAATCCTCTCACAAGCTTAAAAATACGTTTAATTAGTCTAAGTTGGCTGTAGACAGTGATGGGCAAAAATCATTTTTTGAATAACCACAAATAATTAACAAAAATTATTCATGTTATTCTCACGTTATTCTTATTAGTGAATCAAAGTTTTAACACTGCCAGTCATTCATCTTATGACCAATGAATATGTTGCGGTAGTGTTAAGACTTTGATTTATAAATAGGAATAACATGACCATAATACGAATAATTTTAGTTAATGGGGCTGTTGCATACTTTTGCTATAAGTAATGTAATAGTCGATTCTGGTGTAAAAATCTCCAAAAATAACGATGGCAGTTCTAGAAACTTCCAAAATCTACTCCTAAACTCAATAAACGCTTTTATTTGCGCGAGCGTAATGGTAACTTAGGGCAGTGATATGAGAGATTCCATCTAACAAGACTGTACTCCATCAAAAAGTGACGAATGAGAGACGACTTACATTTGAAACCGGTGTCAGTAGATGTCACAGTACCATTCATCGGATGTGGATCACTACTCTGATGACAAATAACTCTGTGAATCATCCTTTTCAGCATACAGAGAGTGACGAAATTAAGATAGGAATTTCCCATTATTACTATATGTCCTATATATGCCACCATTACGCTACCGCAAATAAAAGCTTTTATTGAGTTTAGGAGTGGATTTCGGAAGTTTTCAGTGCTGCCATCGTTACTTTTTGAGGTTTTTATACCAGAACGACTACTATAATCGCTTACAAGTTACAGCAAAAGTGTGCAACAGCCCCATTATTCATGGTTATTTAAAAAATGATTTTTGCCCATCATTGGCTGTAGATGAGTAGATGAAACGGGTTGCAATCGGGGATTCCCATCCAGTTGCAGCCTCTCTACCGCGAATCACTTTTCTCAGCATAGAAAGTTGCGATTAGATGGGACTCACCCATCGTAACCCGTTTATTCGACTGGCATATTCGAATTTTGTTAAACCCATTTATTGAGAGTGTTAGTGGATTTTGGAACTCATACTAATGCTCTCTAGGTTATTTTCAAATCATTTTACATAAGAAGCTACCCATAATGATGTAGCAAAAGTTTGCTACAGACCCATTTTCATTACGGTAACCAAATTTCCGATTAATGTAACCGGATGCAATCGAATTAAGTCAACCGAAGAAAGAATGGCTCTTTATCGAGGTATAGGACAAAAGGCACAACATTTCGCAGATTACAAAAAATAATAATAATAAAAAATTATTGATTATGTTTAGGTTCATCCTGTATGTTTGAACCCATGTACACTTTTTACAGGAAAGAAAAAAAAATCCTTCCTCGAAATAAAATATTTGCAAAATTCGCACGATTTTCCAACAACGTTATAGTAAGTCCTCCTATTCATCCCTGCCAGAACTACCATTTTGCGTATAATTAATCGCAGTTTTCAATTCACCGATGATTCCACCGGGCGAAAAAAAAATTACACAGTTCAATTTAATGTATGACTGAAATGCACGAAAATACTCTGATATTTAATATTTTCTCAATCGGTGGAAACTCGGTTAGTTAAATAAAATATCCACAAGTTTTTTAAAGTCATCGAAGACTACACCGCGGTTGAGGAAAGATTATGGACGTCAGCATTTTCGTGCATTACAGGCATACACTGAACTGAACTATGTAATCTTTTCTCAACCGGTGGAATCATCGGTAAATTTAAAAAATGTCATTAATAATACGCAAAACGTCATCGTTTGATTCAAAGTTTTCACTATTCACTATTCACTTTTTGCACTATTCAAGTTTCATTACAACTTCTGAATGAAATTGTATCGGCCCGAGTTCAAAAGATGTTGTAGGGCCAGTAAAACTTGTTTTACACTTAAAAAGGTCCTACGCGTCCACAAAACAAAGGCTATAGAAGATTAGGGTTCGAAATAAATGTGTCGACTTTTTTAAAATCTACAAAAAAACAAAAACTCTACTGTGACTAGACTAATTAAGAGTTTTGAGTGGGAATAGGGCGGGGGAAGGGGACGGTATGACTAGAGGCACATCGTAATAGTAACTGGAAAAGGACATTACCTGAGGCATTGAGCAGAGTCAACAAAATGGTAACAAACGCCGTAATCATTGTCAATTTGATTGAAAGGGTTTTGAGCTTATTACGTCATTATTCGACACTATAAAAATTCGACGCCCGCACTTACACAATCACAACAAATCACTTATTTTGCATTATCATCAAATCACTTTTTAAAATCGTCATTTTTATTTCAATTGAGTAAAATGATGATCAATTCGATTATTGATCAAAAGCGCATTTTTTTTTCGCGTAAAATTATGATTGACGCATTAATTAAAATCGCATTTTATTCGTACAAAATTATAATCAATACATTGATTAAAATCGCATTTTATTCGCACAAAATTATAATCAATACATTGATTAAAATCGCATTTTATTCGCGTAAAATTATGATTGACGCATTACTTAAAATCGCATTTTATTCGCACAAAATTACAATCAATACATTTGATTAAAATCGCATTTTATTCGCGTAAAATTACGATCCATTCATTGATCGAAATCGAATTTTATTCGCGTGAAATCATAATACAAATTCATTGATTAAAATCGCATATAATCAGCACAGGATCAAGATTCTGGATCTTGTTTTCTCGGGTTCCACCGTTGGGACCGGTTTTCGAAAATCATCGCGCGTCGAGCGACGAACGGAAACGGACGAAGGATCGAACCGGAAAGCGAATTCGGGGCGGAAGGCGGAAACGAGCCACCGGAACTTGAACCGTGCGGGGAAAACGGCAAAAACGGAAACAGCGGAGAAGGAGTTCGAGTCTACAGTTTCCTTCAAAACTCGCTCGAGGCAATTTCCTTCATTTGAATTTTTTGTCGTCGAGGTTTTTTAATATTTTATTTCGAATCCGCGCGGCGGCAACCCGTGTCGAGACCCGAACCTCGGGACCACACCGAAAGTCACTCACTTCCACGTTCGTCACTCTCTCCCCCCGCGTCCCTCAACCGTCCCTTGTCTCGGGTATTTTTCTTCTTCGTCGACGTCTTTTTTTTCCCTTTCCCCCTTCCTCCCTTTATTCTTCTTATTCAGGCGCAATCACCGACGAAAACTGAAGGAAATGTAACAAAAACCAGTGGATGGTTGGAGAGGGGAGAACGAGAAATAAGCAGGGAAAGGAATTTTACCAATGTGTTCTCTTTTGCACTGGAAAGTTCGAATCTCGATTCAATTGCATGGTCAAAATTTCAGGCTCTTTCATTATTCAATTTGGTATTCCACTTTCTTCCAGGAGAAAACAAAAACCAAAAAAAACAAACAAATAGAGGGGTCACAAAAATTAACAAGGCAGTGAAAAAATATTTTTTTTAGCACCTGTACACTCTTCCAATCACGCGGCGATAAAAATTTCTAAATTCTTCGTTTAGTTTTTTATAATTTTTTTTTTGTGTATTCCAGTTTAAAGAATATTAAATGTTTCACAGGAGGGTCAACACACGCGAGGTTAAAGCTTCCTCTGAATTATTTCCGTTCCGTGATTGGTATGCAACGGAGAGATTTCAATTCCATCGGTTGACAACTCGCGGGACGAAAATTCAACGGAAACCGGTTCACGAAAGGTGAAGGGGATACGGGCAAGATTCGGAAACCGTTTTTTTCCCCACACCTCACATCATGAGTTTAAGAAACCACGGTTTTACTATCGGAGACCAAGGCATTCCAGGCGTCGACATCGCAAACCAGCTGTAGATTCGATGTACTTCAAATTCGACGCTGCTTTTTGGTCTCTGGATCTGAAATCATAAAAAAAGAACGTACATACAATTAAAAATATGTAATTGAATCACAAATAAATCGATTAAAGGTGATCATGATAGTTCCTCCAGTGGTGGCTCGTAAAATTTTGAAGCATTGATTTTCTTCCATCTGAATCTATGTACAAAAATCGAATGCTGGTGAAGTGGAGCTTCATTTTCGAATCGATTATTTTTTATAGAATCAAATGGAGGAAAAACCATTGTTGTCAAATAGCATAAGCTGCCATTAAGTTAGTCGGGGCCGTACCCAAGCATGACTCACCCTCGATAGCCGCATTAAATTTCATGGAGAATTTCGCAGAGATTTTGGTATTCGAGAGCTAGGTTGACAAATAGTTTCAAGGAACTGTTTAATTTAGACGTAAACCGGGAGGAGGGGTTGTCCAGACCTTCTGGACCTCCTCTCCCCCCCGTCATCAATATCCCCCTCCCCCTCCTCCCTTAAGTTAATTATCTTGTTTTATGATGAATTTTGACACATTTTAACCCTCGGACACCCTCCTTCCCAAAAATTCTGGTCGCACCACTCCCCTCCCCCTCCTCCCTTAAGTAAATTATCTTGTTTTATGATGAATTTTGACACATTTTAACCCTCGGACACCCTCCCTCCCAAAAATTCTGGTCACACCACTGATTTAACCTTTTCAGCCACGACTTTGAATGAAAAAATGGAACCCTTATAATCAATCATAGTGCTCCTAAAATTATTTCTGAATCAAAAAATAGCTCCGTTGGGAATTTCATTATTAAATAATAAATAATTTTTGAAATTCCATAAAAACTCATCAAATGATTTTGAAATGAAATGGACAAATGTGTGCTCTAGTATCTATCAATCTAACGCAACCTACAATGTGTGCTGTACAACTTATAAGTGAGTTTTAAAAAAAAAAAAAAAAAAAAAAAAATTGTTACAGAACCTATATTAGATGTTTGAACACGGAAAAAAACTATGGTGAAAATAACCATACGTATACCTGATTTTGGCACCTGCTAGATGTTATGGTAATGTTAACCAGAAGTATACTATGTTTTGACTAGGTACTAGGTGATGTTACCTGATTGCATGTCGAATTTACTCTAAGTATCGGTAAATGTACCATACTTCTGGTCAAGTTTACCATAACATCTAGCAGGAGCCAAAATAAGGTATCCGTTGGGTTATTTTCACTAATTTTTTTTTTCCCGTGAAAGTGACTTTATCTTCAAATGTTTAAAAATTTTACATTGTTGAAGCAAGACGTTATTTTATATCATGAGAGTGTTTCGCGCTTCCTCGGAAATGGTGGAGAGACTCAAAATCAATACTCTACACAATAATTTCAAGGTTTACATAGTATCTAATGCAGTAGGCACACGGATAAAAACTTATTGGCTTATAGACCACCTTACGACCTGCGACTTTTGGGTAGCTTCAGAGAGAGGACAAATCGATCGCTCAATTTCGGTGACTTCGCACTTTTTCCTTTTCCTTCCTTTTGTGGGTCACCCCTCTCTTCAGTTTATGGACGGTAAATTCTGCGTTTACTGCAGATTCGGCAACGCACAGAGGAGAAAGGTACTTAATCTTTTTGGGGATAGTCGTATAGCCAGGATATTGTCTTTCTCTCTCTTAGTCAGTTTGAACGAATGTGTTAGAAAGGGACAGGGACAGGGGCTGAAGTCACGTGACAACCCCTATATCCATCCTTTTTTAAAATATGCGTTTAACCCTTCAACGACCAGGTTAGATCAACACTGAAAAAACGAAGTTTAAGTAGAACCGAAGCAGCTTTTTTAAAATAGCTTCGCGAAGCAAAAGTCCTAGCTCTACCGGAGCAAGTTGCAGTTGTCCTGAAGTACTACTTCGGTAGAGCCAAAGCAAGGAAAGGGGTTGTTACTCTAAAGAAGTAGTGCTTTGGTACACCTGCAGTTTTCTCCGGTACAGCTTGAACTTTTGCTCTGCGAAGCTATTTTAAAAAGCTGCTTTGGCTGTACATAAACTTTGTTTTTTCAGTGAAAATAACGCCGCTGATATGTTCATTTAGAGAAGGTAGTTAACTGTTCGTACTCGGAGGAGCTGGAATTGCCTATACGAAGAATTGAAGGCGCCCATCAAAATTTTTATTTTGTAAGTGTTTTCATCGATAATTGCTTTTATCCAGAATGAAGACCCGAACAATATGAAACTTGAGAAGAAAAACGAGAATACTCGGACTTGGCCCATAAAGGGTTAAATGGGCTAAGAGAGAGAGAAAGACAATATCCTATAGCTACGGCTATGCTTTTGAGCCCAGAGAAATTTGATTCAAATTACTGCGTCTCGAAAAACGAACCTCGTTCAACACATTTTTATCATTAACTCGCCTCTTGATCACTTTCGTTTGCATGATAAGAAACAAGCAAATAATGTTGATATTGACCAAATTCTGGATTCAATGAATCAAAGGCTTTTTCTAGAAAACTCGTGAGTTTAAAGCAAGAGTAGAAGTGGCAGGGATAAGATAGGGTTGATGGACCCATTAGACCCCTATCCCTTTTGGGCACTTTCATATTTCGGATTAAAAAATAAGAAAATGGGCGTATTCATCAACAAAAATCATTTTTACCTCATATTAATAAAAAAAAATGAAAATCAGGTTTGGCCAAAGGTGTTGTAAAGGTGGCTATAGGGGACTCATTACAACTTTTTAAGACGAATTCAAGCAAAACTCTAGAAGGTTTTAACTAAAAAAAAAATTGAATGAATCTATATTTACTACATCCTTTTCAGATTCCAGAGTTTTTCTCAGAATTTTTTATTCCTCCCCCCCTTCTAATCTACACTTTATTAAAGTTAAAAAAAGCCCTTAAAGTGGCTATTAGGAATCCAGGTCCTTCGACCCTGATAGATTTAACAGTGGTAGCTCGTGCAATGTGGTGACAACGGATTCTATCCATTTAAACTTATGTAAAATAATCGATATTCACAGAATGGACAGAATCCCTGAGAAAACGATACTTGTGCTTAAATTCAAATGGCAAAAATGCAGTGGCGTAGCGTGAAAATTTGGAAACGTTGTAAAGTCTATTTAAACCCACGTAAAAGGTCGAATTCGAAGGTGTTCGCCGAACACCCAAAAGTTCGATCTTTTTTCATGGGTTTAAATGGACGAGCAGCAACTTTGCTGAATTTCACGCAACGCCACTGCAAAAATATGTGGTTGCCAAGTTGCATACAGTTGCCCATTGAAAAATAATCTTCCGGATTTTAACGCATATAAGTGCTTCCTCGAACCCAAACTTTTTTTGTTCCACTGGACGGAGGGTATACTGTATAGATTCTTATTTTCTCGAGTGCCGAATATATTATTCAATGAATTGAGGAGTGGGGAGGGGGGATAGGGGGCGGTTTCAGATCTGCGGCATAAACTACTTCGAGTCACTTTAACTTTTCACTTTTTTCTCCCGATCGGAAGAGTATAACTTTTAGCCTGACAACCCTCCGGACCCCCACTACCGCTGCTATCCACTTCATTATTTAATTTCAGACATCATCTTGATTTCGCCCCGAAATCGAATCTGATCGAACGTAGGTAACTGCTGAAAACTCACAGTTCCTGGCTGAGGAAGCCCAACTTTTCAGCGGTTGCCTTTTTTTTTTTTACTATGGCTTTCAAAAGAAAGTATCCTCATAGAAATTTTCATTATTTCCAGAGCTGCCGTTTTGCGTATAATTAATGACATTTTTCAATTTACCGATGATTCCACCGATTGAGAAAAGATTACATAGTTCAGTTCAGTGTATGACTGTAATGCACGATGAAAGTACAAGTGTTTTAGAGTGGTTATCTGGACAGAAAATTTTAAAACAACTAGGTGGCTATCTGGACACAACATTCTAAAACAACTCCAAGTGAGAAAAATTTTTCTTATTTCTGTCATTTGTCAATTTCTTTATCGTGCAAATCCTTCTATAAGAAACATGTTATATCGATTTTTTTGTCCAGATAGCCACTCCAAAACACTTGCACTTTCATTAAAAAACCCAAATTTCGAATTAATCTGTCAAACTTTTTTTTTCAGGTTGAAAAAAAAAAAAAATGAGGCAAACAAACCGAGTCCATGTGAAAATGTCCCTAAAAGATTTTCTATCATGGCTGCCTAGTTGAAGTTCAAAATCGTGTCCCATAAATCCTCTCTATTGCTATAAGCTCACTGGGTCCGAATCACTATAACCTCAAAATCTGAGCCAAACCGATCCGACCAATACGGGTGAAAGTAATCGGAGTTGGGGCTGTCAGAAGCAGGGCTGCTGTTTGCTGCTGTTTTGAGTTTAATTAACGGTATTTTTCAATTCACCGATGATTCCACCGGTGGAGAAAAGATTACACAGTTCAGTTCAGTGTATGACTTTAATGCACAAAAATACTCTCATCAGTAATCTTTTCTCAACCGGTGGCGTCGTCGATGACTTTAAAAAACTTGCGGGTATTTTAATTAATTAACGGAGTTTCCACCGATTGAGAAAAGATTACAGATTCGAGTATTTTCAAGCATTTCAGCCATACATTGAATTGAACTGTGTAATCTTTTCTCCACCGGTGGAATTATCGGTGAATTGATAAATGCGATCAAATACACGCCAAACGGCAGCTCTGGTTAGAAGGGGTAGTGTAGAGGTAGGTAATGAAAACGATACAAATTTCTAGGAGAGAGGTAAATTGTTTGAAAAAGAGTCGGAGACTTACTAACACAATCTGCGTCAAGAGTTGACTTCGGACCCTTCATTACGTATCCCGATCTCTCCCCCTCCCCTCTCTCCGACCCGCAACTCACCCCTATTTTTTTTTTCAACCCTCCACCGCACTACTCCCTGCACGACCTCCCTCCCGGTGTTTTTACGAGACCAATTACCCAGTTTCATTAAAGCGAGAGTGAGAGCACTCCTTTAATTCATGTTTACAAAAAACTTAATTCCTCTGCTTCCTTTCTGGGACTACGTTATTTCATTAACTTGCTGACTCATTATTTTCCGCCTCGCACAGCTCCGCCCTTTTTCCCGACTTGATGAATTTAATGGGTCGGCTGGATCAGTTAAAAAACATAAATATTGTACATATCCACATTCCACACCACCCTCAATTTTCGTTGAATATTTCGTTTCATTATCGCACACGGAAAAAAAATCGTGTGATTACTATAGTTTCTATTGGTCAGTTGTACTAGAGGTCGTTTCGGAAGTGTAGGCCCACTTAGACGGAAAACTTTGGAATTTCCCAACTTAATTACTCAAAATGCGTGATGAAAAGGAATATGGAATTGAATTTTAGCTTTGGATTTGCACTACGGAACACTTTAAAATCAAAAAATTCAAGTTCAAGTCAGAGGCAAGTTTTGTTTTTGCTTCATTATCGCACACGGGAAAACAAACAAGTTCTTGTGAAATTTTTAGATTCTATTGGCCAGTTGCACTGGAGGTCGTTTCAGAAGTGTAGGCCCACTTAGAAGGATAATCTTTGGAATTTCCCAACTTAATTACTCAAAATGCATGATGAAAAGGAATATGGAATTGGATTTGAGCTTTGGATTTGCACTACGGAACACTTTGAAATCAAAAAGTTCAAGTTCAAGTTCAAGTCAGAGGCAAGTTTTGTTTTGGCTTCATTATCACACACGGGGAAACAAACAAGTTCTTGTGATATTACTAGATTTTATTGGTTAGTTGCACTGGAGGTCGTTTCAGAATTGTAGGCGCACTTAGACGGATAATCTTTGGAATTTTCCCCAAATTAATTACTCATAATGCATGATGAAAAGGAATATGGAATTGAATTATACCTTTTGATTTGCACTATGGAACGCTTTAAAATCAAAAAGTTCTAGTCAGAGGCAAGTTTTTTTTTTGCTCCCCTATCGCACACGGAAAAAAAAAAACAAGTTCTTGTGATATTACTAGATTCTATTTGGGCAGTTGCACTAGACGTCGTTTCAGAAGTATAAGAGCCCACTCAGACGGATCATGTTCGGAAATTTTCCCGACTTTATTTCTCATCCTCATATCGCTCTATGGAAATGAATATGAAATTGAATTTGAGCTTTGGATTTGCTCAATGGATCGCTTTAAAATCAAAAAGTTCAAGTCGGAGATAAGTTTTGTTTTGATTTCCAAAAAAAAAATCAAAAATTAGCCAAAGATTATCGTTGAAATAATCTGCCAACATTTCTGAAACAAACCCCTATCAGTAGATTCTACTCTCGAATTTTGATAGCGGGTTTTTTTCGTAAGTAAGTTGTGAGAAAATTGCATTGAGGGCAATTATATCGTAATCCATTCAGTATTGGCCGAAATATAGCCTTGAATTTAAAACGCTGTTTAGTGATATATTTCTTCATCAAAACTGTAAATCCATGTCCATTTTTTTACTGCAATTTACGAAGAGTAAAGTGCCGCCAACGAAGTAATCGCCGGGTGCGTGCGAGCGGTGCATTAATACAAATGACATGGTACAAAAACACAGCAAATGAAACTGTTGTAAATTTTAACGAAGAAGTATTTCACAAAATAGCATTTTTCCCAAAAACTATCTCTTGGTTAATGTAAACGGATTTGTATGAAATCGCTCTCAATGTATAGTTTTCACGACATTTATTTACGTAAAACTCATTGATCAAAATACAACATTTTTTGGGGTTGCAACTGGCCCTTTAGTCATACGGTCAGAAATCCCGCATTATGGATCAGTGAGTTTCTGTATTACTATTAAATCAAGTCAAATCTCAAAAATGTTCTAGAAGTAGTTCATTACTGAAACAATATAGCAATGCCTTCAAATGACAATTAAATACAATTATTTATTTAAAGATTGCTCTGTTCTGTTTGAGATGTTTCAAGAAAACATTTTCAAAAATCTTGGAATCACGATGCGAGCTTTGAGTCGCCTATACGATAAACTTTATTGATCGTTTTAATAAACTTCCTTTACTTCGCTTTCTTGATCGATGATAAAATGCTAATTTAATTTGTATAATACCTTTCTTACGCATTTGTTCTCGTATAAATCAAGGTTTTCTTAATGAAATCTGAAGGAAGTTGATTAGTAGTTATACTAACTTGATTAAAAATATTGAAAATGTATTTCGGTGTTTTTTCAGAGCGATTTGTTTTTAAATTTCTTTGTGAAAAACATTTTTTAATATGTCTTAGTTAACGATTTTGTGTTTCAATTTTTCCTCCTCTTTTTTTCCAAAATATATTTTTAACATTTTGGTTTGAAGATGTTTGATAATTTTTTTTTTTTTTTTAACCAAAATATGGTGTTGGGGATATTCTAGTAATATCAATAACATCGCGACTGCTCTTAAATATGGATCGGTAAATTCTGGTAATATTCCGAAAATCTTATTTAAAACTTAACTATAGTTTTTAGAAAATTACTAAAAACTAGAGATTGAAACTAGAGCAGTGTTATTGAAATATAAAATAAGATTACTGAAACAGGTTTTAGGTTTTGCCAAGCTCTACTGGTATTTTTATAATATACTATTAAAGGACAGGGGCATTGTGAAATATTTGATAAGATTAC
>VMOF01000013.1:55063246-55092551 GCA_011764245.1 Trialeurodes vaporariorum | reverse complement strand
TCGATTAGAGCACTTTTAAGTCCCGATTTAACACGCGTTTCTTATGGGACGCTCCGTAGGGGCTCAATCTTTCCGTAAATCGCCTTCGGCGCTTGTAATCGGCCCCCGCGTCCCCCCGCAGGGTTTCGGCCTTTTTCGCAGACCCGGCTAGCTGTGGAGGCGACTTCCCGGTCTCGCAGCTACTCATACAAGCGAGATCCGGCCTCGGCGATGGGCGCATCGGAAAGAGCGCGAAAAGTTGGTCTAGGCACGTCCTTCATCGCCGCCGAACCCGTCCCGCAAGGTGCCGCCCCGCCGTCCCGAAAACGGGCACTTTGAGTTTATTCGGAAAAGTGAGCAGGGAAGCAGCTACGGACGAAACAAATTTTTCAATTTTTTTTTATGCTCAAAACGGATAGCCCTCGACAAGAGGACCACAACGAGACGTCGCGGAGCGCCGTAGCTCGAATCGGACGTGAGTTATCGGCATCCAAAGTTTGTTTTCCCCGTTTTTTTTTTTTTTTTTTTTTTAATTATTTTTAATTTTTTTTTAAAGTAGGAAAAAAAAAAAAAAAAAAAAATCATTCAAAACCATGTTACTGAAATCAGACCTAACCTAAGCTAACCTAACCTAACCTCCACTCAAATAGCCTACCTAAGCTAACCTAACCTAACCTCCACTCAAATAGCCTACCTAAGCTAACCTAACCTAACCTCTACTCAAATAGCCTACCTGAGCTAACCTAACCTAACCTCTACTCCAAAAGTTCTCCCGTAGGTAGACAAAAAAAAAAAGTCCAATGAATCGATTAAACTCAAATAGCCTACCTAAGCTAACCTAACCTAACCTCAACTCAAATAGCCTACCTGAGCTAACCTGACCTAACCTCTACTCAAATAGCCTACCTAAGCTAACCTAACCTAACCTCTACTCAAACAGCCTACCTAAGCTAACCTAACCTAACCTCTACTCAAATAGCCTACCTGAGCTAACCTGACCTAACCTCTACTCAAATAGCCTACCTAAGCTAACCTAACCTAACCTCTACTCAAATAGCCTACCTAAGCTAACCTAACCTAACCTCTACTCAAATAGCCTACCTAAGCTAACCTAACCTAACCTCCACTCAAATAGCCTACCTAAGCTAACCTAACCTAACCTCTACTCAAATAGCCTACCTGAGCTAACCTAACCTAACCTCTACTCCAAAAGTTCTCCCGTAGGTAGACAAAAAAAAAAAGTCCAATGAATCGATTAAACTCAAATAGCCTACCTAAGCTAACCTAACCTAACCTCAACTCAAATAGCCTACCTGAGCTAACCTGACCTAACCTCTACTCAAATAGCCTACCTAAGCTAACCTAACCTAACCTCTACTCAAACAGCCTACCTAAGCTAACCTAACCTAACCTCTACTCAAATAGCCTACCTGAGCTAACCTGACCTAACCTCTACTCAAATAGCCTACCTAAGCTAACCTAACCTAACCTCTACTCAAATAGCCTACCTAAGCTAACCTAACCTAACCTCTACTCAAATAGCCTACCTAAGCTAACCTAACCTAACCTCAACTCAAATAGCCTACCTGAGCTAACCTGACCTAACCTCTACTCAAATAGCCTACCTAAGCTAACCTAACCTAACCTCTACTCAAACAGCCTACCTAAGCTAACCTAACCTAACCTCTACTCAAATAGCCTACCTGAGCTAACCTGACCTAACCTCTACTCAAATAGCCTACCTAAGCTAACCTAACCTAACCTCTACTCAAATAGCCTACCTAAGCTAACCTAACCTAACCTCTACTCAAATAGCCTACCTAAGCTAACCTAACCTAACCTCTACTCAAATAGCCTACCTAAGCTAACCTAACCTAACCTCTACTCAAATAGCCTACCTAAGCTAACCTTACCTAACCTCTACTCCAAAAGTCCTCCCGTAGATAGACAAAAAAAAAATTCCAATAAATCGATTAAACTCAAATAGCCTACCCAAGCTAACCTAACCTAACCTCTACTCAAATAGCCTACCGAAGCTAACCTAACCTAACCTCTACTCAAATAGCCTACCTAAGCTAACCTAACCTAACCTCTACTCCAAAAGTCCTCCCGTAGATAGACAAAAAAAAAATTCCAATAAATCGATTAAACTCAAATAGCCTACCCAAGCTAACCTAACCTAACCTCTACTCAAATAGCCTACCTAAGCTAACCTAACCTAACCTCTACTCCAAAAGTCCTCCCGTAGATAGACAAAAAAAAAGTCCAATAAATCGATTAAACTCAAAAAGCCTACCTAAGCTAACCTAACCTAACCTAACCTTCCCTGACCGTTTGCCGAAGGCAAACGCCTGTTGAGAGGTGGCCCTTTTGTTGTCCGGTGGGTGCTCTGGAAAAGCCCTATGGATATACCAAGGGTGTATTATGGGTAGACTGAAAGGAGACCTCTAATAGGATAGCCTACCCGTGCTAAGCTAATCCGCCCTTATTCGGCTTGAGGCTTGCCTTCGGCAATAGCTTGTGGATGGGCTAGGGGTATCGTCCCGGTCGAGGCTAGCAGACCTCCGACCGCCCCTCCTCCTGCTCCCCCTCCGGTGGGTGGTTCGGCTGCACCCACCGGGGACGGGAGAGCGGGTGGAAGGGTCGGTTCGATTCCCCCCCGTCCCGGGAAATGTAGCCGGAAGACGTGTACCGAGGAGACTTGTCGTCGTTACCAGATACGGTACGATAGAGACTAATGAAAAGAGAGAAAAAAAAAAAGAAAAAAAAAATCGAGATCAGCTCGTCGGTTCACCGTAGGGAAGAAGAAAAGGTGATTTCTGATTTTAAACCTCGGGCTCGACTCACTCTCGTCGCGAGACCGACGGTTCGCCTCTCTCCCGCGGCCGGAGTTTCGGGTATGTAACTCTTCGAGCTCTCGTGCTGTGGTTTGGCATGGCCCTGTTTTTGAAGGCGTTTTTTATGGAAGCGCGGCTCTACTCGCTTCCTTTTTCACCTTACCCAGGATTTCCTTGAAACTCGGCGGAAACGTGCTCCTCGGACGGGCGGATCGAATGGTACCGTCCGTTCCTCGCCGAAAAATAAAACGAGGGTAGTTATGGGAGAGGGGGGTGGGGGAAATCGGACTGAATATCCGTTTCCGAGACCGCCTCCGTGAGGAGCTCCTTCAAACTTGCAGCGAACATGCTCGTAAGACAGACGCATCCAACGACAGCATTGATTCGTCCGAGGAAAACCGAATAAGGGCAGTTATGGGAGAGGGGGGTGGGGGAAATTAACGCTTGTTGAAACAGCCCCTCCCCCCGTCCGCTGGGTGCATATATACACCAAAAAAATCCTCTAGAAAGACTAGAAAAGTCATCTAGATAGACGGAAAAAAAAGAAAAAAATACATCTACTCAAATAGCCTACCTAAGCTAACCTAACCTAACCTCTACTCAAATAGCCTACCCAAGCTAACCTAACCTAACCTAACCTCTACTCAAATAGCCTACCTAAGCTAACCTAACCTAACCTCTACTCAAACAGCCTACCTAAGCTAACCTAACCTAACCTGACCGTTTGCCTTTGGCAAACGCCTGTTGAGAGGTGGCCCTTTTGTTGTCCGGTGGGTGCTCTGGAAAAGTCCTATGGATATACCAAGGAAGCATTATAGGTAGACTGAGAGGAGACCTCTAATAGGCTAGCCTACCCGTGCTAAGCTAATCTGCCCTTATTCGGCTTGAGGCTTGCCTTCGGCAATAGCTTGTGGATGGGCTAGGGGTATCGTCCCGGTTGAGGCGAGCAGACCTCCGACCGCCCCTCCTCCTCCTCCTCCTCCCCATCCGGTGGGTGGTTCGGCTGCACCCACCGGGGACGGGAGAGCGGGTGGGGCACATACGGATTCGTCCACTGGTCACTTTTGACACTTCCGGATTCGTCCACGCGAAAAATCTAAAACCGGATTCGTCCACGAATTTTTTTTTAATTGATTAAGTACGTACATTTGGCAACGGCATGGAGTATTTGGGTAAAGTGCTGCAGCTTCAGCTATCAAAGTGAACCCGTAATGCTCGTTCGAGGCGCGTCGCGTCGCAGGGCAAAGTTTGGTTTAGTTTTTTCACTACCCGAACAAGTAGGAGAATCATTTGTTGAAGATTTTATGTCAACACGACCAGATGGTGAAGCTTACCTTAAATTCACTGATTATTTGACTGAAACTTATATCTCCGAAAATTCTCTGTTTCCACCGCATGTATGGGCAACTAGCAGTTGTAGCTTACAGCTCACAACTAACGCATGTGAGTCCTTCCATGCACATTTTGGTAAATATTTTTATCATTCTCACCCCAATATCAACCATTTTGCTAAAACACTACTTGATGTTCAAAAAGTAGTTTACATTAAAATCAATACTGCCGAAGCGGGGGAGGCCGCGCGAATTACAAATACCAAAGTCAAGAAAGCTCAAAAGGAGGCAGAAGATGTGATATTCGCATACAACGAAGGGTTAATTGACAGGTTCAAATTTGTGAGAAAAATGAGTTATAGATATAAAAAGAATGCACAGCCAAAGAAGAAGAAAAGTAAAAATGTAACCTAAAAAGTTCAAGTGATTGTCCGTGAGATTTTCTGACAACCCTCTTCTTCTGACTTAACAATAATACTCATTATTGGCAATCCTGTTGACTTACGAATGATTATCGGAATAATACGAATGATTATCGGATATCGGGTCGCGGTATCTCATAGATAGCTGCTGCACTCTACCCAAATACTCCATGCCGTTGCCAAACGTACGTACTTAATAAAAAAAAAAAAAAAAAAATCGTGGACGAATCCGGTTTTCGATTTTTCGGGTGGACGAATCCGGAAGTGTCAAAAGTGACCAATGGACGAATCTGGTCTCACCCAGCGGGTGGAAGGGTCGGTTCGGGTCCCCCCCCCCCCGGGAAATGTAGCCGGAAGACGTGTACCGAGGAGACTTGTCGTCGTTACCAGATACGGTACGATAGAGACTAATGAAAAGAGAGAGAAAAAAAAAAAGAAAAAAAAAAAAATTCGAGATCAGCTCGTCGGTTCACCGTAGGGAAGAAGAAAAGGTGATTTCTGATTTTAAACCTCGGGCTCGACTCACTCTCGTCGCGAGACCAACGGGGAAAAGGGCTCCGCTTCGGAGACGTTCTGCTTAATTTTTCATTAATAACAGTATGCTATAATGATTCATGATGAGCGAGAAACTGCAAAATTGCTGAAACCATCCTATTTTGGCCACTGTATCGAGGGACCGAAGAAATGAACTATATGAGGTAAATTTTTAGTGCTCCGTCAAATGGCAATGATGAACTGCCGAAAGCAGTATGCAATCATTTAAACTATTTATGGGAAAATAAGTGTAAGATAGAACGTAGGCATTAGATTCAAGATTTAGCCCGAGTAAACACGTGCAAATATTAAAAAAAAGGAAATAAAAAATAACGATACAAGATGAGCGAGAAACTATGGAATTGCTGAAACCTTCTTATTTTGGCAACTGTATCGAGGGACCGAGGAAAAGTACTATATGATGTAAGCATTAAGTATTTGGTCAAATGGCCAGGAACTGCCGAAAGCAGGATGCAATACTTTAAATTATCTATGGGAAAGAAATTGTAAGTTAGAGCGTAATGTAATGGGGAGCTAGTGAGGGGTTACTCCCGAATTATAGGAAAACAGTGAAATTTTTGTCTCCTAAAACAGTAAAAGAGCTGCAAGAATCGATAGAGAAAGCAATAGACATTATGGATCCGATGCCAGTGGAGGGGGGATTTTATGCTGTTTCAAGGGAAGAAGAATTCGAGCAAAGAATCGACGATAGTAATGAAGGGCAAATATTTTTTGATGATGCAGATTTACAAAAATCGCAAGCAGAGGAACTCTGGGAAAGTAGGATAGTCAAGCTCGAGGAGAGTGTGAAAGAATTAAAAGGGAATCAGAATGAAGTAAGTAATAAATTAGATATTATGGTCGATATAATTATGGGGCAAAAAGAGAATATAGGACGGGCCTATGCACCAGTATTTAACGCTAGACAGTGTTATGGGTGCGGAAGGCCTGGTCACTATCAGCGAGACTGCAAGTTTCAAGGAAATTCTGAAATAAGTGAAAATTGGAGGATAGAAAGACCCATTTTTGAAAAACAAGGACTGGCTAGTTGGGGAGTTATTTTCACGAGGGATAGCTTAGAAAATGATCAGTTTCAGATGTGTAGTGTAGACAAATCATGTGATTTGGAGAACATTCGAGAGCAAAGAGAAAAAGAAGAAGAATGTGAGGATTGTGAGGATACTCAGAAGTATTTTGCTGAGTTGGTGGTCGAAAACCAGGTGTCGACAGTACTTAGTGCTGAACACACAGTGGCGGATTTGTTAGCGATCTCTGAAGTGAAACCATCCGAAAATACTCAAGTTTACTCAGAAACAGTAGAACCAAAGTTAGCTGATGTGAATAAAGATGTAGAAAATTGTGTGGTTGAAAGTTTAAAAATCGAAAGTAATGAGAGTGGTGACGAGAATTTTTGCGCCGAAAATGGGTCATTCAGTATTGCTCACTCACAGTGTAGTAGCCGAGCAAGCGAAAGCGGTAAAAAAATTCATGAAAAACTCGCTGAGTTTGGTAAGAATAGTAAACAAAACGAGTCTATGTATGATAGTGAAATTGAAGAGATTGTAGGTTGTGTTCAGTTAGCGATGATGCCAGTTTTTCAGGATGATTTTCATCAAGCTCTAAAGAATGTGAATTGGAGGACATTGTTAGCGGCAAGGGGGAGAAAACTGAATCATGGCTACGTAGGCTCTAGTGGACGAAAAATGCGGTTGCCGTATGATTTTGATGTAAATTTGGTTGAAATCGGTGACTTGAAATCTGTGGGTCAGTGCTTGAACTTTTCCGATCAAAGCTGTAGAATTTGGGAAAATTTAAAAAAAGAGAAGTAGAAAGATAGTTGAAAGATTGAATTCGGTGCACAAAGATGTTGCCAAGTATGACGAGGCAAAAATGATAAAATTGTGACTTGGAAAAAAAATAATGAACATGAATATTTGTGCTGAAAATTTTGCAACAATGCGTGGAAGGGAAAGTCAGAGTGATGTTTCTATGTGTTTCTTTTCATCTTACACCTACGTCAGCAGTTTTCTCTTTCGGCACAAAAAGATGTTTACAGTCAGTAATTTTACTCAACGATCGACAAGTTCAAGGACATCGCTTTAAACTGCTGTTGAGGGGAAATGAACTCTAATTTTATCAATTTTTTCCAGATACCATTTCATTTCGTACAATCAAAACGTTCAAAAGGGTCGAAAGGGGCGAGGGTGGCTCGTCAATGGAGGAAAGTATAAAGTGGGAGCATCATCAAGTTTTGTTTCAGAAAAATTTACTTTCAGCCATGGAGGCAATTTTCTGAAATTGAGCTTGCTGGTATTAAAAACAGAATGGTAAGGCCTGAAATGCATTCTCGAGGTTTTTCTAGGAAGTTCGTCCCTTAAGATTTAATTTTAGAAACATCGTGAGATTGTATTTTAGGAGGGAGTGGAAAAGTTTAAGAGTTTTGAGAGTAAAGTATTTGTAAATACAGGGTATGATTTTCAGTTAGTCATAAGCGCTGAAAACAGATTTTGTTTTTTCATATAATTAGTGTAAATTTTCATATACTATTTAATAAGGAAGGGTATTTTTTCCCCGCTTTTCTGCATCCCTTCACTTATTTTTTCATTATCTAGTTTTCCTCTATTTAGAGTAAAACTTTCGATTTTGTCCACGAAAAGTGGGTGGTGGAGTAGCGTCGTAATTCGATAGCCCCTGATTTTATGTTACAGCTTTGTATCGAAGCCATAGGGATGAAGGTATGCAAAAAGCATGGCAGTTTTTTGTATAGTATTTTAAATAATAGGTATATGATTAATCTAGAGATTTGAGGTTAATTGATAATTTAAAAGGGATTTTTCTTTTTGGTGGGATTTTTTTTTTAAGTCATTAATTTGAAATATAATCGATTTTTTTGTTATGAATGGGTCAAGAGACTAGATTTAGGGATTTAAACATTTTTTTGAAGCATTTTACCATTTAAATTATGAAAGTTTTTTTTTCATAAATTGAGAAAGGGTGATATTAAAGTAATTTGAGCAAAGTGGATAGAATTAAAAGTATAAGATTGTAGTTTTTAAATAGGATGTTTTTTTTATTTTTATTGATTTTGTGACTAAAATGAATGTGTTTTCTATTTGTTTTGAGTTCTCGAGTCTGCAAATCGAGTGATGAAGCGGCAACAATGCACGGTTGTGAGGTGAACTGGCCACACTCCTGATTTTCTGGGATAGGTGGACTTGGGGAGCTGACCCCCATCCTTGTCCAGTTCAAGGTCATCGTAAGATTGAGACGCCCGTATCAGTCTCTAGTGTCCTTCGGGCATGCGATAAAGGGTCCCTGTCCAGGGTTTCGGACGAAGATATCAATGGAAACCGTGGAGCTGTCAAAAAGGGCGTGTACGAGGTCGCGAGAGGAGTTTGTTGGTGAGCTGGTGCAGTGCGATCAATTTTTATGCTGAACATCATCCATCGGTGCCAATCTGGATTCTGGAGACTTCCTGATGATCATCCTGGTTTCATGTAAGGTCAATATGGCGGAATGATTCAACATCTTCATCTTCCGATCC
The DNA here is from genome assembly GCA_011764245.1 of Trialeurodes vaporariorum. Taxonomy (NCBI): domain Eukaryota; kingdom Metazoa; phylum Arthropoda; class Insecta; order Hemiptera; family Aleyrodidae; genus Trialeurodes; species Trialeurodes vaporariorum. The sequence continues at coordinate 55,083,904 of VMOF01000013.1, read as the reverse complement.
GTCTTATCGTTTTTTTGACGATTGCATGAGACGAATCGGACATCAATCCGGCAACCAGGCATCTTCATCTTCCGATCCGTCTTATCGTTTTTTTTGACGATTGCATGAGACGAATCGGACATCAATCCGGCAACCAGGCATCTTCATCTTCCGATCCGTCTTATCGTTTTTTTTGACGATTGCATGAGACGAATCGGACATCAATCCGGCAACCAGGCATCTTCATCTTCCGATCCGTCTTATCGTTTTTTTTTACGATTGCATGAGACGAATCGGACATCAATCCGGCAACCAGGCATCTTCATCTTCCGATCCGTCTTATCGTTTTTTTGACGATTGCATGAAACGAATCGGACATCAATCCGGCAACCAGGCATCTTCATCTTCCGATCCGTCTAATCGTTTTTTTTTGACGATTGCATGAGACGAATCGGACATCCGGCAACCAGGCATCTTCATCTTCCGATCCGTCTTATCGTTTTTTTGACGATTGCATGAGACGAATCGGACATCAGCCAAAGGCATTAGGTCATATATGCAGTTATCTGGGTATCAGCACGAATCCGTCAATGTATACACGGCAAGCACGCGTTTTTCTGGCACTGGCAAGCAACATCTTCTCAAGGGACTAAGTACGGGTCTGGAGCAAACGACGACAGCGACGTAATACTGGTGGTATCACTCGATGAGCAGGCGCAAGCGAGAAAATTCTTTATTGTTGAAAAAAAAAAAAAAAATTAATTGTTGTTATTTATGTGTAGCTCTCTCTGTAAAGCAGAATGAATGAGGGTGGGTAAAGGTGTGAGAAAGTGGTGTGAATGTGGTAGTGTGAAAAAGCAGATTTCCATGAGGATTTATCAGAGTCTTGAAAATTCAACCCTGGGGGTTCTGCCTTATTTTTTCTTCTTTTTTTTCTGTTTTTTTTTTCTATTTTTTATCCGAACTAAGAGGTATGTAATGGGGAGCGTTCGCTACCCAAATATGGGTTTAGTATTCATGTATCTGATAGATTTGGCAACGCTTAGATTGGACTTCGGCCGAGTTCAATCTAGGCGAGGCCGCGAGAAGCTGCGTTTTGGCGCTTGGAATGCGAGATGTTTGTGTGATCTGTATGAATCTTCGAGTTTGAGATGCGTTTGTTTAGGAAACTCGTGTGTAATGACGCACGATTGCGATTTTCGGATATGTCATTGCATCCGAGGTGATAAAAGGGCCTGAAACGCTAACAACGACGACTAGAAAGCGAAGAGTGCGAAGAGTGCGAAGAGTGCGAAGAGTGTGAGGATTTGCGATATTGGATTTGCGAGATTACATTTGAGAGATTGTGTTTGTGTGAGTGCAGGTTCGAGTCCTGGCACGATTGATTTTGGAAGTGTGAATCTGAGAATTTGGAAGTGTGAGCCTGATTTTGGAAGTGTGAATCTGAGTTTTACAGAGATTGCTCTTAAAACTAGAGTTTGTAAGCGTTGAAATCCGAAGTAAGTGTCGCGTTTTCACCGAATAAAGTGTTTATAAGTTAATTCTGTCGTGTATTTCTGCATTACCGTGATCATCCCGAGGGCTTCGAACCGACCAACATCGAACAGCTCTCACCACCAGGGCCCCAACCCCCCCTAGAACACTACAGTAAGCATTAGAATCAAGATTTGGCCCTAGTAAACACGTGCAATTATAAAAAAAAAAAAAAAAAAAAATAGAAAATAAATAAATAAAAAAAATAAATAAAGAATATCTAGGGGTCTTGATTGATGGCTGTGTTGACGGTGGAGTTGTAGAGTGGCAGGGCGGAGGGGGGGGGGGGGGGGGGGGGGGGGGTTGCGGATTCGCTACTTTCCACGAAAATCTCGTATCGGAGCTCCGGTTTTTGAGGTTAGTAATTTTCGAGCGAGAGAGCCCGTAGGTCAGCCACTCGTGAAGGCAGCCGGCAAATTTCCCTAACCTCTAACACCTGCGCTCGGGTTTCATGGCTGCTCCAGTCATAGAATAAAGATGTAATAGAAGCGACACTGTCGCCGAATCTTCTATCAGAACTCGTTGACCTTGAACGATCTCGAAAAGATTTTGTTGGGAAGGATGTTTCAAATTCTGTAACCTTTTCATTCAACAACAACATCATCCACCACCCATCAGCGCTGCGATTGGCTTATTTTGAATTTCGCGGTGGCTGGCTTATTTGAAATCGTGTGGAGGCTGGCTTATTTTAAATCGGTCGTCGGCTGGCTTAGAGTCCCTGTGTATTAATAAATATGCAGGGACCAAATAATGTTAGGTCCCGAGCATTGAATTGCGTGCATCTTGCGTGCGGTTTTGCCGAATCAGAGAGCTTACGCACGGTCATGTGACCGTGCGTAAGTTACACTCAGGACCCAACATTATTTGGTCCCAGGGGATATTAAAAATTAAATAAATTATTAAATATAAAAGATTACGTACTCATACACACTTATACAAGGACTCTAGGGTGGCTGGATTTTTTTAAATTGCGCGGTGGCTGGCTTATTTTGAATCGCGCCGTGGCTGGCTTATTTTAAATCGGTCGTTGGGTGGCTTAAAGTCCCTGTATATTAAATATATAGGGGATATTAAATACTAAATATACCAAATATAATATACTAAATATTTAGTTCATTAAATATTCATGCACAGGGACTCTAGGTTGGCCGGCTTATTTTGAATTGCAAGTGGCTGGCTTATTTTGAATCGCGCGGTGGCTGGCTTATTTTGAATTGCGCGGTGGCTGGCTTATTTCAAGGTCAACGAAAGGAGTTTATACAAAGCCTTATGGAAGTGACGCGGGTCCCGTTCAATCGTAGACGGGTCATTCCTAGAATCGCATATGCGGTCAAACGCAGACGTTCAATCGTCGACGGTCAAACGTAGACGCGACGAGCTGCAGCCGAAGATTCCCGAAGGTGCTGCACCGTTGCCAAGTAATCAAATAGCTCGATCTTCGTAAAAACATCCACCTGTTATTATTGTTATTTGTATACTGTTATCGTTCATGTCGTTCATATCGTCTTTCATGGTTCATGCGGGAAATCAATTCATCAAGGAAATAAGAAGAAAAAAACCGTCTGATCAGTTATTTATTATTGCGGGCCTCAAATTTAGTGGCACAATCAGTTTAATTTGCTTACACTCAAAGAGTTGAAAAGAATCCAAAGTAAGAATGTAGTGTCTGTCTGTCCCTACCCGGCATTTGCCAGTGATTCAGGTGCCGCTGATCCTGATGATTCACTTTTCAGAGGAATTACTCTGCAAGTTCTTTCTATCACCTATTCAACATCTCAGCGCCACCGACACTGAAAAAGTGGAAGTGTCAATTTTACCCTTTGATGGTGTCACAATATTGTGTAAGTAGCAATTTTGATGGTTAATACTTACCAAGCGATGGTTCTATAATATACAGAACTTTTTGGAATTATTTACCATCATTCGGTTAGTATTCATATCATATTCACACGGCTAATATTCACGATCAGCTGGTTATATTTTAACCATCCAAATTGCTGCGCAGTAATGCAGTATAGACAACATCGAAGGGTAAAATTTACACTTACACTTTTTTCAGTGCAGCTCCATTTTTATTTTTTTACTCGTCAACCTGGTCAACTTCCCAAAGACATGGGCGTAGCTTGGGAGGTTTGGGGGAAGGAAGGCTGCTCCCCCCCCCCCCCAGAAGACTCGAGGCCCCCTCCCCAGAAAAATTGTAGAAAAGGCAAAAAGGGAGAAAGGAGAAGAAGAGAGGGAAGGAAGAAGAAAATAAAAAGAAAGAAATTAGGAGAGAAGAAGGAAGGCAAAAGGAAGGAAAACTAGTGTTATAATTGTTTGAACCTCCGAAACATGAGGTTTTAAGGGTAAAACTAGCTCCTCCTCCCCTCCCTAAACAAAAAAATGAAAAGAAATTGAGTTGTTTTTTTCGCGATATTTTACAATTTTTTTTCTTCTTCTTTTTTAGCTAAAATAGCTTAGAACCGCGTGAAAGCTGATGGGGCCAATTTTCAAATATTTTCCAGGGGAGAACCCCAGACCTCCCTCTGTTCCGCCAGCCAATCATCCTCCCACGAATGGCTCCTTTTTATCCTTCTGAAGATCTATTCCTGACTTAGATCAAATTTTTCGCAACATGTATTTTTCAAAATAACAGGCCAGGGCAGCTAAAAAGCCAGCCTCGAATAGTCAAAGCGGAGGACAAAAAACGGAACTCGACAACACTTTTTCTAGTATATTTTTGTACAAAGACGAGCAAAATTCGTTGATTTTTAAGCATGATAAATTAGGAATGTTTGATTTGGAAACACCTTAAAATTGCTTTTAACAATAAGAGACGTTAAAGTTTCAAAATTTGCCGGGGGAGGCCCCCAGACCCCTCAGTGGACGGGTGGCCCCATGCTCCCCCCCCCCCCCCCCCCTAGAAAATTTTTCTAACTACGCCCATGCCCAAAGAGCACCCAAAGAACTCGCCCAATTCAGTGGCGCACACCGAGATGAGAGGCCACTGATTTATAAGGGGAAAGGGGGGATGTGGAGCAAAATCACATCAGTACTCCTCTCCTAGGCAAAATTTTGCGTACCTACGCTACTGCCTATGTCCACATTTGTTGGTAAAAAAAAAAAAAAAAAAAAAAAAAAAAAAAATGGAGCAATTAAAAAATCTTTGATATGATTTTAATATAGACGATATGATCCTTTTTCAACTGGTATTTGATGAGTAATCGAACGCTTAATATGGATTTATGTATTTATTTTTGAGATCTAAACTTTAGTAACAGCACTATAGCGACACAAGATCTTGAATTGAGAAAACTATCTTTAACTTCCTTTATTATCTCGTTAACATTTTTTTTTACCGTGATGAGCCTGTAATTTTCGGTTTCCTCGTCTCACAAGGTTGAAGTTAGTCGACCCAGAGGGCATCAGATCTTCAACTAACCTTTTTTTTAGGAGAAAAATCGAAAAATTTGATAAATTCATAAGGCCGTCTTTTTGAAATTCGTTACGTAAAACCTGGTCCAATGCAGCCAACCACTGCCGAAAGTGAGTAAAAACTTTCCCGACTACCCCTGACGCAAAATTCCCACACGTTTAAACCTTGTGAAATTCCAAATTCTCGTATTTTCCTCACAAAAAAAATACTCAAACTCTGCAAAATTTCTCAAAATCTCAAAACTTTTGAAACTCAATCCTCGCAAGCAGCTATATGCCAAGTCGTCAGTTTCCCAGCTAGAGCATGGGGATAGTTTTGCGATCTAGCATTACAACACTTTTCTAGTTATGTTGTGTTTTCAATGTTTTCTTTTTTTCTAGCCGTGTCAATCTTAGCGTGAAACGTAAAGAAAAATATGTGTAAAGTCTCTAAACAATACCGTCTTCTAAACATCAGTTTCCAGTTTGTTAATGTAAATAAAAGTTCACTTAAGCGTCACAAATATTGCGAGGCACTTAACGGCCTCAAATAATTAAATTTGTGTATATACAATCGCGGTGTGCCTCCCACACTCGGGACGTCGGCACACCTCACTTCTCTTCCCTATTTCCTTTATATTTAGTCAAAGTTCAATTCAGGGGATGCAAGAAGGTAGTCAGATGAGATATTGACAATTTGAAAGACGACAATGTATCATTAAAGTCGTGTGCAGCAAAGCCACCCTCCTGCCAACGATTCAATCATCTGCGTCAGTTTTGTATACTTAATCATCCCATCATCAACAACTTCCGTGTGTCTGTCACTATAAACAACCATTTTTTTTTCCTTGAGACACCCACTGTGTCTTCTATTTCTGCGGATAGCCTCAAAGTGCTAACGCTCTATTTGATAGATTTAGTGCGGTCTACGGGTGCGATACCTATCTCTCATGTTCTAAAGTATCTCTAAAATTCAAACTGTTCTACTTGGCGTCTGAATATCCTCGGTAGAACTGAAGTTTGGCTTCAGAAAGTACTTGAAAACGCTTCGGTGAACTTCTCTCTGTGCTATCAGTAAGTATAGGTTGTCCCAAGAATGATTGGACTTGACAACTGTAGCTTTAAATGAAAACATCAGCTTCCATCCTCAGATAGAGCAACCTGATTGGTTAGGAGCCGTAAGAAGCTGATGTTTTCATGAAAACCATAGAAGTGTCAAATCCAATCTTTTCTGGGACAAGCTATACTTATCTGTGTTCAATCATCACATATATCTTATATCTTACATTTTATCCGCTGAAATAGCACCAAGCTACTCTGAGCTATTGATTTGGAACAGATCTATGCAGTTGTAGAGGAATGGGCGAAAGTCAGTCCTGACCGATAAACATCAATGGCCTGCGGTTATTATTTCCTTCAAATCTAAATGAATCGTCTGTTTGGCCTTTTGATGCAACTTTTGAGGTATTACTCAAAAAAGAAATGAAGAACTTTTCAAGTTGCTTTCATTTTCAGTTTGGTCTGATTGGAATAAGCTTTGGAAGATTTCCTAAAGTCAACTTTGGGTGATTACCGCTACCGCATCCACTCCTGAAATGAGCTCTACCTACATATCTACAAAATTTATGTGTCCACATAGCCACTCACTTACACCTTCGTTTCAAACCAATTTCTATTGAGTCTGTCCTTACTTTTTAAATTTTAAAGGGTTTAAAAATTTAAAGGGGGCAAAGCAATAACTGAACCCGAGTAGAAAACTAAAATGTTCATATCCTAAAGGATTTTCATCAGGCCTGATTGCCTGCCTTATTGTGTCTCCCTGGCATAGAATAAGTATTATGAAGTAAATAGTTTTTCTTATTCTACTTGTGCCGATGTGATTTTGGGTCAGACTAATATTTTTTTGTTTTTAGTTTTGGCTCAGTTCCCATTTTTCCTTCTAATTTTATTTTACGAAGTAATATTTATTCTATGTCCGTGAGCACGTGGTGTAAGTACGTCCCGGAATTCGGAAAGCCTCGCTGAGTCGCTGTCTCGCTGTGGTGTAGCTCGTTGGATTAATTACGATACAAAATGTGCGGCAACACTGCATTTATCTTCGGGAATTTCCGTTCTCGCGTCTACGTTTGACCGTCGACGATTGAACGTCTGCGTTTGACTGCATATGCGATTCTAGGAATGACCCGTCTACGATTGAGCTGACACCAGTGACGCTTCTATTACGAAGTAATCTTTATTCTATGCTCCAGTCGACGCCCAACGTAAACAAGGCTGTTCAGAGGTCAGGTCGTGTTTCGGTAATTGTATGCCTTTCATCATCAGAACAAATTAATTTATTAAGTAACTTTTAACGTGCTCTGCAAAGCGCAACCTCACCGGATGAAATCCGACAGTAAGCAAACTCCAAAGCTATCATAACTAGAATGAACTCAAATTCCTAACCTAAGAATAAAATTGAAGACAACCCAAACTAGAATTCCACGACAGATTGCACACATTGCACGCGGTATGTCAACGTCGCCAGGTGCGTGATACTTTGGAGGCTCCGCACTCTCCTTACAGTCAATGGCTAAGGAACCCGTGCCTCCAGTGGTTCCTTTCAAGAATAGGAGTCGGTACAGGGACCATCAGTTGCTCGAACGGTACTCTACCGTGTATGCAGGAATGGAGGTAAGTCATTGATTCCCTCTAATACATACCCTATGATACATACCCATACTCCCAGATCCCGGTCGATGCCCTCACATGCCCGACTGTGTACTAAGGTCCCCCAACTCTAACTTATCCCATGTCCCTTTAATATAGCAGACCATACGCAGGATACTATCCGGAATTCCGGCCGGATAGGATCCGGTCATTCCGACCGGATGCCCGACTGTGAACTAGGGTCCCCTAACTCTAACTTACCCCACCCATCTTTAACCCACATATCCCATGTCCCTTTAATATAGCAGACCATACGCCGGATACTATCCGGAAATCCGGCCGGATCCTATCCGGAATTCCGGCCGGATAGGATCCGGTCATTCCGACCGGATGCCCGACTGTGTACTAGGGTCCCCTAACTCTAACTTACCCCACCCATCTTTAACCCACATATCCCATGTCCCTTTAATATAGCAGACCATACGCCGGATACTATCCGGAATTCCGGACGGATCCTATCCGGAATTCCGGCCGGATGACCGACTGTGAACTAGGGTCCCCTAACTCTAACTTACCCCACCCATCTTTAACCCACTTATCCCATGTCCCTTTAATATAGCAGACCATACGCCGGATACTATCCGGAATTCCGGACGGATCCTATCCGGAATTCCGGCCGGATGACCGACTGTGAACTAGGGTCCCCTAACTCTAACTTACCCCACCCATCTTTAACCCACTTATCCCATGTCCCTTTAATATAGCAGACCATACGCCGGATACTATCCGGAATTCCGGCTAGGATCCGGTCGAATCGACCGGATACTATCCGGCGATTCGTCTGCTATATAGAAGGGACATGGGAGTTGTGGGTTGAAGATGGGTGGGGTAAGTTAGAGTTAGATGGATTGCATCCAATCATCTCGACCGGCATCCGGATATTTTGGCCGGATAGGATCCGGCCGGAATTCCGGCTAGGATCCGGTCGATTCGACCGGATACTATCCGGCGATTCGTCTGCTATATAGAAGGGACATGGGAGTTGTGGGTTGAAGATGGGTGGGGTAAGTTAGATTTTGATGGAGAGCATCCAATAGCCTCGACCGGCATCCGGATATTTTGGCCGGATAGGATCCGGCCGGAATTCCGGATACTATCCAGCGATTCGTCTGCTATATAGAAGGGACATGGGAGTTGTGGGTTGAAGATGGGTGGGGTAAGTTAGAGTTAGATGGAGTGCATCCAATCATCTCGACCGGCATCCGGATATTTTGGCCGGATAGGATCCGGCCGGAATTCCGGCTAGGATCCGGTCGATTCGACCGGATACTATCCGGCGATTCGTCTGCTATATAGAAGGGACATGGGAGTTGTGGGTTGAAGATGGGTGGGGTAAGTTAGAGTTAGATGGAGTGCATCCAATCATCTCGACCGGCATCCGGTTATTTTGGCCGGATAGGATCCGGCCGGAATTCCGGCTAGGATCCGGTCGATTCGACCGGATACTATCCGGCGAATCGTCTGCTATATAGAAGGGACATGGGAGTTGTGGGTTGAAGATGGGTGGGGTAAGTTAGAGTTAGATGGAGTGCATCCAATCATCTCGACCGGCATCCGGATATTTTGGCCGGATAGGATCCGGCCGGAATTCCGGCTAGGATCCGGTCGATTCGACCGGATACTATCGGGCGATTCGTCTGCTATATAGAAGGGACATGGGAGTAGTGGGTTGAATGCGGGTGGGGTAAGTTAGAGTTTGATGGAGAGCATCCAATAGCCTCGACCGACATCCGGTCGATTTGGCATGGTACAATTCGGTCTTTTCAACCTGACAGTGGCCATTGTACCTGGATGACAGTCAGCTTGACCCGTTGCTATCTGTCTTATCAGCTGTTGTCAGGAAGTGATGTAAATAGAGTGGTATAGGATTGGGATGGGTTATGGAAGGAGGCGATTCAACACACTTTCAATTAGATATGCGACTTCTGTTCGAAACGAAGCCCAGAATGTGAGGTTATGGTCTTTCTACATAATATTCATCCATGTTCCCAACCCTAGTGCCCCTGCTTGGAGAGAGTTATGGCATGAGTTTTTGTTTGCACATTGCAGTTATATACTTCAAATTACTGGTGTTCCATCGGCTGGTTTCCCATTCAGCTACCTCATACCCTTTCGATGCCATTCTCCGGGAAACATTGCCAAGTGTTATGCATTAGTTGAATCATTTTGTGTGATGTTAGATTCAACTTACATATTTTTCGGGACCATTTTGAGTATGAAATACTGTCAATCTGAATTCCACCTTATTCTACTGCTTTTTCAACAAAAGAAGAACGTGAAGTTGACAGAAAGTGACACTTAGTAAATGTTGGCAGCACTTCTCTTCTGCCCTCCACTATCTCTCAATAATGGCCGTCCTAACAGTTCATCGTATTCATTGTGGCTCGCCTTGCTTTTAGTATTTAAATATGTAGCTCAACTACAACGATTCTAGCCTCCCTTTCCCTTTATCCTAGCGTTGCTTTGGAGGTTATGGTTCACCATTTGGTCATTGTTTACCTCCCGGTTCCCGACCCGTCTGAAGTACGAAAGTCCCTTAGAATTTTTCTTATAGCAGGCGTTCTTTTTTGTCCCAGTGCCAAATTAAGTGCCTGTGTATTGAAGCTTTCAAACACTGACTTTCCGAGTTCAGTGATGCTGCACAATTTCCTAGATATTGGAGCTAACAAACACGTCTGCAACACACTAAACCAGAGTCTTTGTTTTCCTGTTCCAGTTAAATCCTTTGACCTACTGGAGATCCACTGGTGTCCTCGAAGCTTGCAGCCTTCATCTACCTCCATCCCGCTGATGACATGCCTGCAGATAACATTGTCCACTGAAGAGAAGATTTCGGCAGGATGATTCGAGTCAGTCTTCCAGCGACCATTCACTGACGGGAGCCTGTCTGCAAGCTGGAAATGGAAACACCAAAAGAAGGTAAGAGACTGCCATTGAAATATAGGAATGGTGGTGACCCGGGGGACAGAAGCGGAGTACCCAGTATGAGGTATAAACTTGCCGTATAGCGCCACCGCTTTACAGAGGTGCATGCAATTAATAGGTCAGTTTCCAATGATACAAAAACCGTTGAAAACCCTACTAATGTTGGATAATGGAAACCCTACTAATGTTGGATAATGGAAACCCTACTAATGTTGGATAATGCTTCTAAGAGACATGCCTGAAAGCATGAAACGAAACTGAAGCTAGGAAAGTATAATAGTTTTATTTATTTCATTTCAAGAATTGGTACATTTTTATCAAGCGCCTCATGAAGCTACCTGTACAGGTCAAAGAATGATATTTAGTAGGATCATGATTTATGAGTAGATTACAAGTTTAAGTGAAACAATGATTACGATTTGCAGGAATCTTGATATTCATCGACACTATAATAAGCTTTGGAAAAAAGGAGAGTTTCGTTCAAGCAACAGGGCATTTACCGATTGGATCGCTGAGAATTGTACGTTATTACTAGAGATTTTTAAAGAAATATTACTGTTCCTGAAACTACAGTGTTCGTTTGTAGAATGTAGAGCGAAAGTGAAAGAGTCATATTCGATGGAAAGCTGCTGCCAACATGGACGGTTGGCACACTGGTTCAGAAGGGATCCGATCACTTTTTTTTTCTCGGTAAACAGTGACACAGCACCGGCACTCATACCCGAGAGAAATTTTCCATAGCGGAAGCGTGAGGGAATTTGTGCATTTTAAAAGAGGAGTTCACTTTCATTAGATACAATTTTTAGAAGATCTCCAATTGTCAACTGGTGGAATTGAAATTTGTTAATCTCTTTGTTCATATGCAGGCACCAATTCAGCTTTGAATCGGTCTCTTCTCTTACTGCAATTGGCAGAAAAAAAAAACCAGAAACTGGGATGGAAATACGATCAGGGTCAAGGGTACCTAGTCGACTGAAGAGAACAGCAACAGTTTTCGGCTCATTTACAATTATTCCATTGATGTCTAACAAACGGTAGGTACTATCTATGAAAAGCAGTTTCAGTTTCTGCATCATCAAACTAAGCATTGCCAAAGGTTACAGCCGAGGAAATTCAAAAGCATTGAGCAGTTTCATTCATAGTTATAAAGCAAGGTTTAACCTGATACCTACTGCAGAGTGGCATCTCTGTTGCCGGTTCCCAGTGCACTTTTATTTCCGCAAGAGTTATGAGGGGAGAATCCTCAGTTTTGACAGATTTTTAGCGTCCGTTGCTTTATAAGGCAAGGATGTTCTCCTGAGCTGGCGAATCTGTTTAATCATCATTCCTCTCCTCATTGATACTCCACATTGAAAAGTACGATATCCTGTCGAGAGCAATTTATAAAACATCATATTATGACAGTCCGAGCTCTAGTAATGTATAAAAGTATTATATACCTAGTAAAAGAGAGGCAGAAGATAGAGAACAAAGGACTCGGTATGGATTTTCAACTAAAAAGAAGGATAAAAACTTCTTTGTAATATTGCACGATTCCCTGAACTGAGATGCAAAGATGGAGTCATTTCCACAAGAGATTAAAGGATATTTAAGTGGTGCTTGTATTTACAATGTGAAAGAATTTTTAGAAGTGCAAGTTTAAGTTTTATTCAGACGTATTATTATTATCTATTCAAGACTACTAGATTATGTAAATTATTGACGCATTTGATAGGCCTTTGTGCACAATGTTCTCAAATAAAGACATTATTATTATTAATATTATTATGATCATTGCAGCTCTGTACTGAATGCGGGATGGGAGCCTGCATAACTGTCTACGTGACTTTGCAAGATCTTGGACAAAGCGCCGAGAACATCCAGGACTTGCAGCAGGCCCATGATGTTGCGCAAGAGAGTGCTGTTAAGGTACATCCTTACTTGATATTCATTATAAAATTGGTACAAAATGTTATCACTCCCCTTCTGGAATTATGATTGATTTATTTTAAAGTCCTTTACATTATCTTGCTACTGTAACGCTGTCGTCAAAGTATAGTTGCCTTCCTATTTTCAAACGATTTTTTAAAACACTAAAAATAACAATGTTTATGAAAACAGTACAATTGAATGTCTCAAAACAACTCTAAACCGTTTTCGGAGCAAGTAATAAATAAAGCTATGAAAGAATATTTAAGATACATTGGTTCAACTTAGAAATGTTTCCTCTTCCTATGCTTCGTCATTTTAATACACCGAGTGGTGGAAATCCATTGAACGGCGGGCAGATAGTGTTCGCATACAATTCGAGTAGAAACCAGTGAGGGGAAAATGAGCCAAGCTCTCCACCTTTGTGCTCTGGTCTTGTCAGGATTGGGGTCGTTTCAAGTCATTTTCAACTTGGTTCGACTATCAGTTTTGAAGTAGGTAGTTTCGACACATTTAGGATCGAATGAAAACATAGTCGGAAGGTATTAAAGTTATCTTCATTAGGAATACGAATCCTTTTATAAATTTAAAAATATTATAAACATATCTCGAGGTAATACCTTTTTGGAACATTGAGACTGATTGCGATAATAAGAATTATGAACACTTTCTGCACAAATTTTTTTTTTCCCCGGAGACATTTCTGAAATATATGTATTCAAATTATTTCAATTTTTAATGGAGCTCCTACTATGCTGTTGAGATACCAAGTTAAGAAAGTATGCTGCTATTATCGATTGTAGGCTTCATGTGATTCCTTTGATTGAACGAAATACTTCGAGTAGTTTGTCCTGCTGTCTATATAGTTTTCTTTCTGGGATTTCTGAATTTTTCGTGTACAATTCATGAGCTCTTTCATCCATCCACAGGTGATCCTGCCCGAATCAGTGAGAGAGTCATTGAAAAAGTATGTGGATGGCAAGAATCCGAATGAAAAGGGAAGAAATACCCATAGTTCACGTTAGTCGATGGCTCGATGTGCTGTACCGATGTAAGGAGTCAACTAACGCAGTAGGTTTTTCCTCAAAGGTATCAAGTGTTTAGCAGGAAAAATAGTTTGTCTAACCGACTGCAGAAAAAGGATATCTGAAACTTTGTGTCAAATGGAACAGGTGCACCTCGGAGGGGTTAACTTTTGAACACAAACTAAAGTCGACAGTACGCAAACGTAAGCCAACAGTTTCAAGCCATAATTTTCTTGTCTCTTCATATGTAAGTACCTGCCCTCAATCGAAAAGGCAGTTCAGGTACGTGTGATGGTACAGTCTCTGTAAAGAGGTGACTGATTTACCCTCGGGTGGATCCGCCGATTTTTTCTGTTTGAACTTCACTTTAAATTGTATTGAAAAAGATTCTTAAAATATTGCGGACTCATAGATTGCTGTTGAATGCCCAAATACGCGTTTGGAAATTTCGATTTGTTTCAAAATCTGCACTGTTTTCCTGTCTTCTCAATGGGAATGTAATACAAATTATTGCTTCACATTTTCACCAAATATTCTTCTTGAGTTAAGAAAAATCATGGGAGTTTTCAAGAACTAATGTTAGTTCTTCAAAGAAAAATGTGCCAAGAATTTGCAACAACGCAAAACGAGGTACGTGTATTTTGGTTTGTCACCGGCGATATGCTGAGAATGTTGCTCAATTACTTACATATTACCATTAAAATAGAGTGGAGGATACCCATTTTCTAAAGCTGATTGATGAGTGAAAGCGATCCGAACTCTATTCTCTTTTTGCTGTTCCCATCTGATTTTTTTCCCCCTGATTTTTCTTTCATTTCGATGGCTCAAAAGTTCTGTGACATAATGTATTTTGTTGGAGTCGCGAGACAACGAACAAACCTTTGCAGTTTTGCGAGTCCTAAGAGATCAAGACAGAACTGTAAGTTGGCTCTCAGTGTCAAGGGTTGAATTATGTATGCCTCTCCAATTGCCACCTCTTAAAAGATGACAGATGCGATCTTGATATGGCAAACTTTCTTTTCATTTATCTTTCATGGTTCTTATTTTTCGCTTTCCTACCAACCAAAATTTAAAACAGAAGTGAGGCTTTGAAAATAAATGTGTTGTGAAAGGACAACAGTGAGGGTTTTCGAGTGCAGCAGGTAAATACAGAATATGTGAGTATATTTAGAAGTTCAGGTATGAACAGGTCCACTTGAATGGCGTTCCGAAGAAAGAGGGGAAGTCCAAATCAAAGTTTCAGAGACGGATGAGTAGAATTATTCTTACCAGTAAAACTGTTGCTTGGATTGGAATGAATTTTTTGCACATCTCATGATTATAATCTAAGACAGATTTTGCAATAATTTCATGGAAATCATTACAACGGTCTGTCTGAAAAAAACTAATGCAACTTGCCCTTGTCTGACTCTCCGATTATAGACTTCCTCTCTTCCTCTTTCTCTACAACACCAACCACTTGTGCTTCCGATAATAAAGCCATCAGGTGAAATAAGGAATGCAGTTGAAATAGGAAACAGCTGTCTTTCCTGAATTTTGCAGGGGTAAAATACACTGCTGATACAGCATTAAAAACACGTTTCTCGATTTGCGACTGTGAAAATTTGTCTACACATTTTAAACTTACGGAGGAAAGCTGATCTACACTTTTCCTGGAAATTTTGTCAGCTTTTACTGCATTGGTTGAAGAATGTTCTTTGAAAATTTTGACCAACAATGTGAGAAAAGTTTCTCTTTGAAAAACTAAATCAGCAGCGGCAAATTTTGTAATGCCGCACTCGAGATACGCGTTTCTGATTCTTCACCATACACATATAATTTCAAGCTTTCAGATGCGATAACAGTTTCGGGCACCTGCATGAAGCTACAACAATTTTTCCACAGCCAAGTGCTGAAACCCGAATTCCACAATAATTTTAAAGTTGATTTCACTTTTAACCCCAAAGCGATGAGAGAAAGTGGTCTTCATTTCCTATTACTGGGTCAAAAATCATGTAGGATTCTCCTACTTGTTTCGGAAGGAAATCCAGATCCTTCCCTAAGTTAGAATTCTTCAAGACTAGTCCTGTGCAATAATTGGATTCTATTTGTCTTTTTCAGAGATCCAGGGTTAGTTACAAAGCTGAAAACATTCCTGAGTCTCCCGACATAGCCTCTGGAACAACATCGTGTGCAACAAATAGAGCGGATTTCCATCCGATTCCCGGTAAGGCCCTTATATAACAGACCGAAATCTCATCTCTGATATCCTTCGGAGTCATGCAAAGATATGACCGCCTCTATATGATCTGTTTGGAATCGTCTGTCTTTTTGGCACTGCACTATCACGACATAATCTTGAAATTGTTGTTGCCTTCAGTCGAGAGGCTAGGACGCAAGCCTACAATTCAAAGAAAATTACGAGATTTTAACTTGTTCAACTACCTGCGAGATAGCTGCAATGCAATTGTTTCTTTACAGTTATTCAATGTTTGATGATTAGTGTGGGATGTTAGGAATCATCATTGGAAAGGTCTGCCTGTCCGCCTTTAATAACTTTTGTTAAAAGAAGGAATTTGTACACAAATATAGAGCTTAAGGAATATCAGCCAAACTAGTCAGTATAAGTAGTCATTCGCAATCGTTTCAGTTACCTTTTCCCTGAGTCCTGATAGAAAACTCATCGGTAATCGCACAACTTTTTTTTTTTTTTTATTTATTTATTTATTTTTTTTTCTTATTTTAAAATGAAAGAGTTTATTCATCAACAAAACAAACAAAAAAATTCATGAAGTTGTAAAAGAAACGCTATTGACAGTATACAATTTTTTACAAATAATGAGAAAAAAATATGAAACATAAAGGATGACAAATAAACAATTTCGCCTTCTAAGACTGACTCTTGTGGTGGGCGAGACGATGTCTGTCGGCTGCAGAGAAGAAAAAGAAAATACAATGAAATAAAGGGAGGGGGTGGGAGAAGAAGAAGAAAAGCTTCTTATGTGAATAAACAGTTAAAAAAATAAGAAGTAAGTAAATAAATAATGCAAATAATTAAAAATATATAGTCCAAGTGAATAGGAAAAGGCAGTGACTTATTGGTTATTTATCAGGAACATTTACACTCTTTTAACTAGCCCCAAGTATGGGGTTGTTTTTTCGCTATTCATTTATTTATTTATTTGTTTAATTATTTATTTATTTATTATTGATTTATTTATTTATTTCTAGTACAATAGCCTCTATTAAGGACCTTAATACAAGACAATAATAACAAATAAAAGGATAAGACAACAATGGTTTTTGCACGTACAGAGGATTTGCTTCTAAGCTTAGCTTAATTATACTATTTCAGCTAAAGAAAATAATTGCCTTGTATAATAAATAGTTATGAAGACCTCTTAGAAACATATTAGCCTCATTTCTTCGGAGAAGTTCTCGGAGGGAAAGAGGGAGATCATTAGATATATTTATTTCAGTAATACTAATGTTAGCCTCACGGATTGTAAGTCAAACAAGGGATGGCTATATGTAAATGTGCCGGTAAGATGGCTGAATCATTGATGGGTAATTAATTTTATTGTTCAGCGAGTATTTGGAGAGGTCTGGGACATGAAGTGATGGAAGTGAGAGGAGGTTATTTTTTTGTTAGAGACTTCCCTGCATATTGATATTTTTGCCCTGTATAATTGATGATATTTCATCAGCAAATAAAATTATGGGATATATTATGAAATACGGTACATGATTAATGAATATTAGAAATGAGAGAGTCCCTAGTATTGTGCCTTGAAGTACTCCTGGTAGCAGCATGAGTTTATTGGATAAAAATGAATTTATGCCATCAATTAAATATGAGCTATGAAAGTCATTTTTGAGAAACGATTTCATTGATTTTGGAGCGATAGTATCAAGATCATAGAATGCTACACATTCTTCAACAGTAAATCATGATTAATGACATCGAATAATAATAATAATAATAATAATAATAATAATAATAATAATGATAATAATAATAATAATAATAATGTCTTTATCCATAATTCAGATAAGTAGTAAATGGAATAGAGACAAGAGAACATTTTTCAGTTCAAATTGCAGACTTGAAACTCGAGATTCTCTCTCATAGCTTCAAAAATAAATTTCACAAGTGAATGAATCGCTCTGAAGTTCAACGATTTTGTCAAAATCCAAAGTGCTGAGCATGTAACAGATTGTTAGATTCAAACTAATACGAAAGCTGCCGAAAGAGGATTCTCCGAAATATTTTTAACATTGTTGGCAAGATAGAGATAAGTCTGTAATTATGTTGTTAAAACATCGCAGAGTTTTATTTTTGGTCTCTGATATTTATTTATTAATTTATTTGTCTGTTTATCTATTTATTCTTCCAAAGTAAACAAGCGAACCAAACCTAACCGCGTGAAATTGCCTGGATTTGCATCTCTTGCAAACAAGTAATGATGGTGAGAGTCCGTCTTCAACTCTCGGGCATATATTGCTCTTCTCTCTACAACCAGAAGAACAATTTGCCTTTATGTTATCTCAGCATTTAAACCTGACGTTTTCTAGCATCTTATTTAACTGTCATTGAATTTGTTCCTTACAGGATATGGTATCTGCTCCCGATTCTCACCAACTTGGTACAACACAGTGCTGAACAAAGTTGAGGAGAGATGAATCCTTTTCAATTTGCAGTTGTGAGGGACTGCCTCTTTCAGTTGAGCATTCGGAGATTACTTGCTTCGCGAACTTAGTAGGTTTGTAGTATTGAAGTGGACTGTGGCCTTTGACGTTGCATTCAAGTTGAATTTATAATAGGCACATGGCGGGAAGAATTACAGTACAGGACATTTTCTATGTCAAAGTGACTCGGAAATTCTATTGAAAATATTTTGGAGTTTCCTAAAGTTTTGAAGTTCCATATTATCCCTCAAATCTTGAAAACTTTGAAGGGCCAGAAAATTTTTTCAAAATACCTTCCGAGTCGCTGTGACCTCAGATATGCCCCCTACTTTTAAACTCCCAGCTTCATAACTATGTAAAAATATATAAAGTTGTTAGCGATGATTTAAACTAACTAGAGAATCTCTTCTACTGTATAACTACCTCAAATTTCTGTTGATTCTACAATAAAATGTGTTGAGTAGATGTGCTTTACTGCCTTTTCTTGGGTACACCTATAAAGAATTCCGTGAAAGTCACACTGAATTACTCTCGCGAGTGAAGGAAGATTTTTGTTCCCTGTCGAAGTACAATGATCCCAATGGCGAGTCCTTCAGGTCGCGAAACTGCTTATTGATTTTTTTTAAACATTTTCTTTTTCGTTCCGTTAAGTTTCATTTCTTAGTAAAATAGATCTCCAACAAAACGCAGGGGCATCATACAAAACCCAAAGTTCAATAACTGAATACCCTCGAGTCTCTTTTACTTTGCTTCACTTTTTTCTGGTCCAGACAACCTTCAGCTATCCATATTTCATGAGGGGGTGGCGATCAATGGTCAAAATATATTTTTTAAACTTAGATTTGAGTGTGTCGCTTCAAATTTCACAGAAAAGTGAATGACCACCTAAAACCAAAAGATTAATAACTGAATACCCTCGAGTCTCTTTGACTTTGCTTCACCTATTTCACGTCCAGACAACCTTCAGTTATCCATATTTCCTGAGGGAGTGGCGATCAATGGTCAAAATATATTTTTTAAACTTAGATAAGAGTGTGTCGCTTCCAATTTCACAGAATGGCGGGTCATCTTTTGAAAACCAAAAGTTTAATAACTGAATACCCTCGAGACTCTTTTACTTTGCTTCACTTTTTTCTGGCCCAGACACCCTTCAGCTATGCATATTTCATGAGGGGGTGGCGATCAATGGTCAAAATATATTTTATATACTTAGATTAGAGTGTGTCGCTTCCAATTTGACACAAAAGAGAATCTCCTTCGAAGCCAAAAACTTCATATCTGAATACCCTAGAGACTTTTGTACTTTGCTTGACTTTTTTCTGGTCCAGACAACCTTCAGCTATCCATATTACATGAGGGGGTGGCCATCAAAGGTTGAAATATATTTTTTAAACTTAGATTTGAGTGTGTCGCTTCAAATTTCACAGAAAAGTGAATGACCACCTAAAACCAAAAGATTAATAACTGAATACCCTCGAGTCTCTTTTACTTTGCTACACTTTTTTCTGGTCCAGACAACCATCAGCTATCCATATTTCATGAGGGGGTAGCGATCAATGGTCAAAATATATTTTTTAAACTTAGCTTAGAGTGTGTCGCTTCCAATTTCACGGAATGGCGGGTCCTCTTTTGAAAACGAAAAGATTAATAACTGAATACCCTCGAGTCACTTTTGAGTTGCTTCCCTTTTTTCTGGTCGAGACAACCTTCAGCTATCCATATTACAGGAGGGGGTGGCGATCAAAGGTTGAAATATATTTTTTAAACTTAGATTTGAGTGTGTCACTTCAAATTTCACAGAAAAGTGAATGACCACCTAAAACCAAAAGCTTAATAACTGAATACCCTCGAGTCTCTTTTACTTTGCTTCACTTTTTTCTGGTCCAGACAACCTTCAGCTATCCTTATTTCATGAGGGGGTGGCGATCAATGGTCAAAATATATTTTTTAAACTTAGATTAGAGTGTGTCGCTTCCAAATTCACAGAAAAGTGAATCACGTCCTAAAACAAAAAGTTAATAACAGAATACCCTCCAGTCTCTTTTACTTTGCTTCACTTTTCTCTGGTCCAGACAACCTTCAGCTATCCATATTTCATGAGGGGGTGGCGATCAATGGTCAAAAAATATTTTTTAAACTTAGATTAGAGTGTGTCGCTTCAAATTTCACAGAATGGCGGGTCGTCTTTTGAAAACGAAAAGTTTAATATCTGAATACCCTCGAGTCTCTTATACTTTCCTTCACTTTTGTCTGGTCCAGACAACCTTCAGCTATCCATATTTCATGAGGGGGTAGCGATCAATGGTCAAAATATATTTTTTAAACTTATATTTGAGTGTGTCGCTTCAAATTTCACAGAATGGCGGGTCGTCTTTTGAAAACGAAAAATTTTAATATCTGAATACCCTCGAGTCTCTTTTACTTTGCTTCACTTTTTTCTGGTCCAGACAACCTTCAGCTATCCATATTTCATGAGGGGGTGGCGATCAATGGTGAAAATATATTTTTTAAACTTAGATTT
>VMOF01000013.1:55041708-55062746 GCA_011764245.1 Trialeurodes vaporariorum | reverse complement strand
AATTAGGTAGTTAAATCGTTCTTGAAAAATTGAAAGAAGCAGGTTAGTTGCGAAAACTATCAAAGCTTTCAAATAAAGAGGACAGCCAACTGCGATCTCTTTATTCTTCAATTTTATTGATTAATTTACGCATGTTTATCAAAGTATTTTTTCCCCCAAATCATCTGCTATTCATCTACCTATATTTATATATCTATA
Source organism: Trialeurodes vaporariorum (assembly GCA_011764245.1). Lineage (NCBI taxonomy): Eukaryota > Metazoa > Arthropoda > Insecta > Hemiptera > Aleyrodidae > Trialeurodes > Trialeurodes vaporariorum. Next base: position 55,062,548 of record VMOF01000013.1, on the reverse strand, counting down.
TATCTATGGATAACATCGATAGAATTTGTCTCCAAGCTTTCATTAATATTTTTTGGCATTGGCCTGTGCCTATTGGGCAAATTTGTCCCTGTGTCTATGAATATAAATTTCTCACAACGTTATTTTTAGCTATTCTATACTTCAAACAGTATACGCCCATAATTCAAACTATCTGCCCGTTTACACCTTCTCGTTATCAGATGAGAGAAATTTCAAAAATGACAGCACTTTCCTCAATAAATTACAAAAAATTAGTCAAAGACAACATTTAAATGTGTAAATTATTTCAACGCAAATCCATGAAACAGAAATATACAGGTATAAGTAAAGTAAGTACCTACTGGCCCTTATTGATGCTACACAGATTATGTATCATACTGGATATTAAATTTGGTTGCAAGTGAGGAAGCTTATTAATTCCCCTTTTTTTTTGCCAAAGTCTAAAGTACAGGCTTTCTCCTTTGCCGGCAATGATTGTGAAATTTCCGCTCATCGCTTCCTTGAAGAAATGACAAGACTTCATCTCAATTTACCACATCATGGCGAAGCGAGAACGTAAAAGTAAAATACTTTTTCACTTTGTTTTTATTTCTAAAATTTAAGGACTGGATTTTAGCAAGCACTTGCTGTATTATTTATGTTAAATTATAAAGATCTGCAAACATTTTAACAAACTGCTGTGCATCCTCTCAATGAATAATAAGTATTGGGTAGATTCCTCTATGCAGGCTAACACAGAAAAAAAAAAGAAAACTAAGTAGTAAGTAAAGCCTAAAATCCATCAGAAATTCATTCTTGGGTTTTTTTTTATTTTTATCTGAAATACACCTATGTCTTGTAAGTAGGTTTGTGTCTTCCGCTTCTCTCTGCTAGCAGCAGAATGTAAGTTAGTAATCTCAGGAAAAAGAAAATTCCTGACGAGCTGTACCACTGTATCTACCTTTTAAGCCATCGCGAGCGGGAGGGTAAAGAAGCGCCAAAAAAGTCTTTATTGTCCGAAGGAGGCGCGTCCGAATTTTGGCGCCACTGCTCCCAAGCCACATCCGCAGGTTGGGCAACAGAAACGTGAACACGTGGAGGTACGATGACCATAACTTTTTCCGTGTATGTAAGGATTGAAATCCCTCGCTTGTTATATTTATTTATTCATTTACGCAATCAAATCCACGCTCTCCGAGCTCAGAGTTATTCCATTCGAAGTCTGGTACTCAGCAATACTCGTTCTTAGTCTTTTCTCAGGGTCGGACTGGCCAGGGCCGCTAGGCCGCGATCGCGGCCTAAGACTCGCACATCGAGTGGCGAAAATGGAAAAAATGTTTGGTTGAAATAGAAATTATGCCTCATTCGGGTCGAGACGGGGCCCCCCGACCGGGTCGAGAGGGGGCCCTCCGACCGGGTCGAGAGGGGGCCCCCCGACCGGGTCGAGAGGGGGCCCCCCGACCGGGTCGAGAGGGGGCCCCCGACCGGGTCGAGAGGGGGCCCCCGACCGGGTCGAGAGGGGGCCCCCGACCGGGTCGAGAGGGGCCCCCCGACCGGGTCCAGACGGGGCCCCCGACCGGGTCGAGAGGGGGCCCCCCGACCGGGTCGAGAGGGGGCCCCCCGACCGGGTCCAGACGGGGCCCCCCGACCGGGTCCAGACGGGGCCCCCCGACCGGGTCCAGACGGGGCCCCCCGACCGGGTCGAGAGGGGGCCCCCGACCGGGTCCAGACGGGGCCCCCCGACCGGGTCGAGAGGGGCCCCCCGACCGGGTCGAGAGGGGGGCCCCCCCACCGGGTCGAGAGGGGGCCCCCCGACCGGGTCCAGACGGGCCCCCGACCGGGTCGAGAGGGGGCCCCCCGACCGGGTCGAGAGGGGCCCCCCGACCGGGTCGAGAGGGGGCCCCCCGACCGGGTCGAGAGGGGGCCCCCCGACCGGGTCGAGAGGGGCCCCCCGACCGGGTCGAGAGGGGGCCCCCCGACCGGGTCCAGACGGGGCCCCCCGACCGGGTCGAGAGGGGCCCCCGACCGGGTCGAGAGGGGGGCCCCCCACCGGGTCCAGACGGGCCCCCCGACCGGGTCGAGAGGGGGGCCCCCCCACCGGGTCGAGAGGGGCCCCCCGACCGGTCGAGAGGGGGCCCCCCGACCGGGGCGAGAGGGGGGCCCCCCACCGGGTCGAGAGGGGGGCCCCCCACCGGGTCGAGAGGGGGGCCCCCCCACCGGGTCCAGACGGGGCCCCCCGACCGGGTCGAGAGGGGGGCCCCCCGACCGGGGCGAGAGGGGCCCCCCGACCGGGTCGAGAGGGGGCCCCCCACCGGGTCGAGAGGGGGCCCCCCACCGGGTCGAGAGGGGGCCCCCCGACCGGGTCGAGAGGGGGGCCCCCCCACCGGGTCGAGAGGGGGGCCCCCCCACCGGGTCGAGAGGGGGCCCCCCGACCGGGGCGAGAGGGGGCCCCCCGACCGGGGCCAGACGGGGCCCCCCGACCGGGTCGAGAGGGGGGCCCCCCACCGGGTCGAGAGGGGGGCCCCCCACCGGGTCCAGACGGGGCCCCCCGACCGGGGCGAGAGGGGGCCCCCCGACCGGGGCGAGAGGGGGGCCCCCCCACCGGTCGAGAGGGGGCCCCCCGACCGGGTCGAGAGGGGGCCCCCCGACCGGGTCGAGAGGGGGCCCCCCGACCGGGTCGAGGGGGCCCCCCGACCGGGTCCAGACGGGCCCCCCGACCGGGTCGAGAGGGGCCCCCCGACCGGGTCCAGACGGGCCCCCCGACCGGGTCGAGAGGGGGCCCCCCCGACCGGGTCCAGACGGGGCCCCCCGACCGGGTCGGGGGGCCCCCCAACCGGGGCCCGACGGGCCCCCCGACCGGGTCCAGACGGGGCCCCCCGACCGGGTCCAGACGGGCCCCCCGGCTCCGTCGAAAGTATCTTTTTATGAACTGGAATAAAAAACAAACAAAAAATGACAAGGAAATTTTTTCACAAATAAGAGGATTCCTTGGCACAGTGTTGTCCAGTATTTAAATCCCCCCCCCTTTCCCCATGGTTTCAAATGGATCAATCTGTCGCCCCCAGTTTTGCCAAAACAACTGGAAAGGCTCAACTAAATGAAAGGGGGATAAGTATAAAAAATAAGGGGTTCGAAACAAGTGAGTGGCGTCCCGCGTCCGGCACGCTGCACTGGATTGCTAACCTAATAGATTGGGTTAGGGGTCTCGAGGCGAGCTTTAGTCCTTACACTACACTACGAAAGTTGAGACAAGAGAAGCCACAGAACATAGCCTGAGCTCCACCAACGGAGGCGGCTTGGTCGTACAAAAGATACGTTATACTCTAGCCTGGAATCCTGGATTGGAGACCCCAGCCCAGTAGGTCCCTTAATGGCTAATCTTCTAGGTTTCCAAGAGGATCAAGAGAGACCTACTGTGACCGGCGAGCGATTCTAATGTATGAGGTTGTGTGTATTTTCATTATTTTTCCTCTTTCCACGAGTAATGAAGACGCTAGAAATCTGTGGCTAGGCAGATGGCAGATCCAAAGTCGCCAATACCGCGGCGCCAACGGGCCTGACGGTCTGTCTGCAGGCTCGACACTATTCGCGCCTGCAGCACGAGCCGTACCCCTCGCCACACCGCGCCTCGTCGCATGATCGCCAGCGGCTACCGGCGAGGAAATATATGACTTCTTTTCTCAGCTCCTCAATATTTTGGTAGCCCGTGCTTCTTCGCCGTTGTCATGGAAACTGGAGAAAGGATTCGTGATTAATCGTGTCCATGACCCGTGACAGAACAGTCTATGCTTCAGTTCAATCAAGTGACGTGCGTGCTGTCTTAATCGGGATCACAGGAACTTTAATTGTTTGATTTGAATGAGTTTGATTTAAATCATGGCAGAGTCTTCTCGGGTGTACGAAAGTGGTGCTTCTAAGAGAAAAAAAAAGCAGGCAAGAAAAGAAGAACTGAAAAAAGTGCCGAGACTGACTCAATTTTTTGGAGGCAATCAAAGTAAGTGTTTTGTTTGAGAAACACCTGATTAGTATTGTCTCTACACCCGATGCATTGCAACCGCAGTGGACGATGCATCCGTTACACGGACTTTATCTCCATTTCGTTTGCGTCCTCTTTTTTTGAAAAATCACAGTCTTTATGTCCTCTTTAAATTGTATGTCCATGACTGATTTGTCCACCTCATGTCTACAACTTTAAAGTACACTCTTTAAAATCGCATTACAGAGATTAGGTACAGTTGATTGGAAAAAAAAAAAAAAAAAAAAAAAATGAATGTGGTTACAAAACTATTTTTTTCTGTGCATTTGGAAAAATCAATAAAAAAAATTGTAGACCTGTTTGGCACCTTTAAATTTTTCCACCTATTTCGTCTTCTATAGCTTCGTTTGTTTCATTTTTTTTTCCAATCTGTATGAGATTTCTTGGAGGTACGTATGTACCGAAGTCATCCAAATCCTGGCAGGATTCTTACTTCCCCAAGTATATTGTATCATTGCTGCATTTTATCCATTCTAACCCGTGGAAAATATTGATTCGATTCGATTCGAGGAAGCTGTGTACCTCCAATAGTTGTAAGTTGTAATTTTTATGGGATTCAATAGACAAGATGCAACATAGTCACATTGCATGCTACGGCAGTGATTCAGTTGATTTAGAAATTGAATACAAACGTTGGTTTAGGAGGGAGAGCAATGTTGTTGAGATTCTTCATGATGATTAATTAATTGTATGGACTTTTTGACATGGGCGGATCCAGCCTCCGCGAACGGTGGGGGAGGGAGGGGGCGAACTTGGGATTTTTTACCCCCTGCTGCCTCATTTTTCTATCGTCTCTCTTCCTTTCCCCCTTTTTCCGCCTAACGGGGGAGGGGAGTCACCACCTTTGCCCCTCCCCCCTGTATCTGCTAATTCTTTAAAAAGGTGGACTTAAGAGATAAGTACTTATTTATATGTGGATATATCATCCACCGGACATAAACATATTGGAAATACAAACCAACGGACGTTAAAAGTCTACTTAAACTAAAGAGGACCGTAAAGACTGTTGACGGATCATAGTCCTAGAACCGATGCATCGTCCCAGAGCTTGTTTTGGAAGTAAAGGCTGAGCAGACCTGTTCTAGTCACAACTATTTGAACGATTCATTCCCTTTCAAGCAGTGGCGGAGCGTGCAATTTGGCAACATATTACAGCGTCCATTCAAACCCATGTACCAGGTCGAATGCGAAGGTGTTCACCGAACACCCAACAGTTCGATCTTTTACGTGGGTTTCAATGGGTGAGCTACAACGTTGCCAAATTGCACGCTGCGCCACTGCTTTCAAGCATCCTGCATTAAATCAAGCATGTGAAGCATGTCTGCATTTCTGAACGCTTAGAAATCAAAATGTAAAGTTTTATGAGTTTTAGTTGGTTTAGAAGAAATTAAAATCTGCCTTTTGCCAAAGATTATACACAGGTCTGATTTGCCTTTGCTTCAGATGCAAGCTTTAATGCAGAAACTCCTCATGAATCATAATCAGAATTCAGTTATTGTTTTCTTTTAAACAGAAAATAGCCCAAAATTACCTCCTGCGAGGATTTTAATTTCAAAGTTCATAGGCGGGAGCCCCCCCCCCTCCCAGTAAAACTTTCCGCACCCGCCAAAGTCAGAATTTATCCCGACGCGAACTGCCGTTACATTATAACCTGAGCACGCGTGTAAATGTGTTTTTAAAAGCTTTCGAGCAGTGGCGTATGTAATGTGCCATTAGGCAACTTCGCAGTTCGTTCATTTAAACACATGAAAAATATGGAACAACTAGATATTCGATGAAAACCTTCGCATTCGACCTTTACATGGGTTTGAATGGACACTTTGCAACGTTGCCAAATTGCACGCTACGCCGCGCCACTGCTTTCGAGGTACGCGGCCCAAGTTAAATAAAATGTAATTAATTTATATTTATTGATCGGGTACCGTGCCTGGCCAACAGGCGATTTATTTCATCGTTTAAATGGCAAAAAACAGGATTGCCAAACTGCTCACTTTGTCATTGCTTACAAACACTATTTCCTGATTATTTTCATCGTGGATCAAATATCAACTCAACTCATTACTCATTAGGTTTTGTGGTAGGAGGGAGGAGATCTCAAAGTAGCGAGAGTGAAGAGAGATAGTGAGACAAGAGAGAGGGAAGAGGCAGACATGAAACCACTTCCGAAATCATCTTTACTTTGTTACAATGTTACTCCTCCTCTCCTACCACAATCCACTACCCCCACTCTCCTTTAATTTCGATGCTCCGGTTCACACTCACATATTTGCACACTTTTGCTGCACCCTTTGTCCCCCCCCCCCATCTTATTTGACCCAAAAAAAATTCTATTCAGACGATTCCTTGTTTCAACTTCAACATTTTAGGATTCATCACGGATACGTGGTTGAAGGGGGAAGGGGTTGTCTCTACAAGGTTTTCCTGTAGCCCCAGACTGTTTTTTCCTGAGATTGTTTCCCGTAGTATCGTTGGGTCAAATGTTTCCCTGGTAAAAGTGTTTCATGAATTCCCATGACCGAAATTCCGTGGGCAATCATTACTTTTCCATAAAATTTATGGAATTCCGTGGGCAATTATAATTTTTCCATAAAATTCCATGGAATTCCATCGTCTTTTATGGGATTCCATAAGATTTCCGTGTAATTTCATGTTAAAATAATAATTACCCTCGGAACTTTGGTCATGGAAATTTACGGAACACTTTTACTAGGACTACGCCCTATTTTTCAACCTATTTTGGATTTTTGTCTCTAACAAGGAGAGGATACGAATTGTGAATCACCGATTCGGTTCAAATTTAACATACATATGGTACAGGGAATTAAAACGGACCCGTCCGTGTTTCTCGTTTGCGTCAATGCGCAGTTGTTTCTTCAATAAAAAAAAATTGAAAATCGGGAAAAAATGGGTAGAAAAACCGTGTTTTCTGAAGTAACGCTGTTATGCTTAAATTGCGGTGCCTGCTCACACTTTGGAGCGGAAGCCGAGTGGTAGGGTTCTCACTCACCACCTTCGACGTCCCGAGTATGAATCCTGCTGCTGCGGCTGACTTTTTGCGCACTCCATTCGTTTGTTCTATTTCAATTGTTTACACATTTGCGGATTTGCTCTCGAATATTTAATGCATCTGTTTTAGCATAGAATTTACGCAATAAGAACGGAAACTATCATAATTATAGGTAGCAGTTTCTAGCATTTTTTCGAGTATCTTTTTTCTCTTCGCCTTGCATTAGGACTTTGTTTAACTCGTTTTAAATTTTATGTATATGTATGAAATTCTGGAGAAAATGGACCCCCCCCCCTAACGCGCGCTCACAAGGGCCACGCAATTAAAGCTTTATGAAATGAAAATACATAAATTACTTTAGTTCTGATTCTAATGAAAGTTTCCGTCCTGACTGCGTTATTCTGTATTAATTTATGTGTGAATTTTTTTTAAAGTATACTATCAAATTTACTTTTTTTTTCCTTTCCTTGAAATGGGTTCTTTCGCCGCAATAACTTTCGCGTCATTCGTGGAGGGATACTCACCTCCCCCTCAACTTTCTTTCTATACCCCTTTGCCCTGACCCACAAATGTTTACAAAAATGAGAATAGGTTAAGAGCAACAGATAATTTTGTTTTGTTTTTTATTTTTAACTTACGTAAGTCAGTTCAGGCATACAGTTCAAAACGAGTATGTCAAAGTCCTTATGCAAGGCGAAGAGAAAAAAGTAAAAAGACATGCGAAAAAATGCTAGAAACTGCTACCTATAATTATGATAGTTTCCGTTCGTATTGCGTAAATAAATTCTATGCTGAAACAGATGCATTAAATGTTCGAGAGCAAATGTGTAAACAATTGAAATAGAACAAAAAAATGGAGGGCGCCAAAAGTCACCGTCAGCGGCAGTTTTTTTGACGGAATGACTGCCCATTGGCGCAAACGACGAAACGTGGGTCCGTTTATTTTCCCTGTACTATCTGTATGTAAAATTTGAACCGAATCGGTGATCCACAACTAGTATCCTCTCCTTGTAAGATGAAAAATTTAAACTTCAGGATCAGGTAAACCCAGTAGCGGCTCGTGCAATTTGGCAACCATGCAAATTTTCCATTTGATCCTATGCGAAAGTATCGATATCTTGGGGGTGCAATTGCACCTCCTGAAGATCGATTGTTTTACATAGGTTTAAATGGAGAGAAGACGTTGTTGCCAGATTGCACGCGCCGCCACTGGGTAAACCGTAAACCTGTTGTTGGAAGGTACCTATGCCTTTATGAACACCATTTGAGAGTATATTAGTATATAATATATTTTTTTCTCGTGTTTCTAGAGGCAAAAGAGTATCCTTATGTTGAAAGTTCAAATCTAAAGGATGGAAAAACTCTGGTGGCCAATTCTAATGATACTACTAGTGAAACAGAAGATGAAGCAAATAGGGAATCAGAAAATCTAACAGAAGAAGCTATCATTGTTGAAGATGAGGGAAACGGGGGGCCAGAAAATGAAGCAGAAGAAGATGTTACAGCTAAAGTTGATAAAGAAAGGGACTCAGAAAATCTAGTAGAAGAAGCTATTATAGTTGAAAATGAGGAAGACAGGGGGCCAGAAAATGAAGCAGAAGAAGATGTTACAGCTAAAGATGATAAAGAAAGGGACTCAGAAAATCTAGAAGAAGAAGCTATTATAGTTGAAAATGAGGAAGACAGGGGGCCAGAAAACGAAGTAGAAGAACCTGATATAGCTGAAGAGGAAGAAGAAAAGGAATCAGAAAATCTAGCAGAAGAAGCTATTATATTTGAAAATGAAGAAGACAGGAGGCCAGAAAATGAAGCGGAAGAAGCTGTTATAGTCGAAGACGAGGAAAATAGGGAACCAGAAAACGAGGCAGCAGAAGCTATCACAGTTGAAGACGAAGAACTTGCATATTTTGTGTCTCCTCACGAAAATGATCCAATCAATGTGAAACAAGCCCTCTGGAAAAAACATCCGATCCAACCGACGGATTTCAAAGATCGCGCCAAACCTTTCGAATCAGCGAACCTTTACTATAGGAAGCTTCCAAACGGACAGACAATAAAAAGGAAGTGGTTATCGTATTCAATAACTCTCAACAAAATTTTTTGTGCTAACTGTATGGTTTTTGGAGATGCGTCTTCTACAGCTCAATCTGCATTTCGTTCAGGATATCAAGTCAACATAAAAATGTTTATAAAGATGCCGAAAGGCACGAAAAGTCAAAACATCATCAATTGGCAACGTCAGCGGCGTTACTCTCTAGCAAAAATCAAGATATTGAAAATTTGATATCTCGTAATTTATCCAATCAACGTGCCAAAGAAATTGATATGCGTCGAAAAGTAATATCGAGACTTATAGATATAACCTTATTTTTAGCCAGACAGGGTTTAGCTTTTAGAGGGAAAGTTGAGACTGCGTATTCACTTGATCAAGCCGGTAACCATGGAAACTTTTTGGAGCTAGTTTTATTGCTCGCTAATTATGATCCAATTTTAAAAGAGCACGTTAAAACCAGTATTGAGCTTAGTAAAAACCGGAAGAAAAAAGCCGAAAATAAAGGACGAGGCTCCTTAGTAACTTTTCTTTCAAAAACTTTTTTAAATAAATTGATCAGAGTGATTGGAGCTCATGTTCAGTCCGAAATTCTTAAAGATTTAAAAAATAGTAAACAATTCAGTGTAATGATGGACAGCACGCAAGACGTTGCGATTATGGACCAATTAGCGATTTGTGTGAGGTATATCAAAGATGACGCTGCTATTGAGAGACTCCTCGATCTAGTTGTGGCTCATGACTCAACAGGCCAAGGCTTATTTGATCAACTTCAGAGGGAATTCGAAAAATTCGGTCTTTCCATTGTGGATGTTGTGGGTAGCTCCTTCGACGGCGCCAGTAACATGAAAGGAATATATAATGGTCTTCAAGCTAAGATGAAAGCAGTAAACCCATCTTTAATTTATACGCATTGCATGGCGCATGTTTTAAATTTAGTCATATCCGATTGTATCACGTCGAATATTCTTGTGCAAAATTTATTTGGACTCGTACAAGAGTCAGCTGTATTTTTATCGAGCTCCCACAAAAGGATGGATTTGTGGAGAGTAGAAACAGGCAAACGACATCAACATCACGCGAAACTATCGACTCTTCATCAAATAGGTGCAACTCGTTGGTGGAGCAAGCATAAAGCGTTGCAAGCAATTTTAGGGAACATTGATGATACAGGGCCATCGTCCAAATTTGTCACTTTTCTTTCATTTCTATCTAGTGTGTTAGATGGTAATTTCGATTGTTCTTCAAAGTTCAAAGCTCGCACCTTTGTGAAACAATGGAGTGAGTTTGAGAATATTTTCACTGCATTCATACTTTTAGATTTATTCGAAATTACAACACCCGTGTCTCTTTACCTTCAGTCCAAATCACTAGATTACTTGAAAGCATGGACCGTGGTTGACACCTTAATCAACCAACTCACTCAAAAACGCACGGATGAATATTTTCAAGCATTATACGTTAAATGCAAAACTTTCGTAAAAACCCTCAATGAGGAATTTGAGGACAATCAGTCGATTCATTTAGAGGAAGATTTTGCACATCAGCGAATTTCGAAGAAGAAGAAATTTTTTGAAGAAAAAGCGGAGGACGACATTTCTGCTAAGAAAAATCCAGCTCAACGTTTTCGAGTAAATTTTTATGAAATTTACGATACAATTTTGTCCAGCATGGAAGAGAGATTTGTCCCCAACAAGGATCTCTTTCTCGACGTATCCTGGCTGAGTCCAAAGCAGTTCGAACTAATTAAAAAGTTTAATTCAAACGACGAGTTCCCTCCAGGAACTTTGACCACTTTATCAAAAATGGCCCAAGTTGACAGTGAGTCGTTAAAGTCAGAACTAAAACAGTTTGCAGGGCTACATGATGCGTTCAGGGCAAAATGGCCCTCCTACGAACGCACATCCATAGAACCGATTAAAAAAAACGAAGACAATTGTGAAATAAGACTGGGGGGAGAGGAAGAAATAGATGACGCCGAGTGCGAGGAGGTTCCTGAGGCTGAGGCAGCAGCCTCAAATTGTGATCAAAACTGCATTCATTGTGTCTTCAAAATTATTAACGAACTTTCGTCTCAATCGGGTCTCTTCAATAATTTATTCATAGTGTACAAATATATTTTATCGCTCCCCTGCACGCAAGTAACGTGTGAGCGCGTTTTTTCTAAGTTGAAAATAATAAAAAACAGGTTGAGATCCCTGTTAGGTCAAGATCTCTTGACACCTTTGATCATCATTTCTATTGAGAGAGATATTTCGGAGAACATCAAACAAGATATTATTATTGAGAAGTTGGCAGCAACATCTGCCGAGTTAAAAAGGTTACTAGTCCTTTGAAGGTTATAACCTTAAAAAAATTAAAAGATAAAAAGCATATACTCTCAAAAAATAAAATTGATAAAACATCATGAAGGATTGTGAATTCAACAATGGGGCTCTAGCTAAATTTTGGTACATACATGCAATTGGATCATATCGTTTACAAATATATTTTATCGCTCCCTTGAGTCATTTGTTAGTTCCGTGCAAGGCTTGCACGGAACTAACAAATGAGCAATAGCAATTTAGCAATAGCGAAAATGACGATGAGTATAATAAAATATCACGAAATTCATTCACAGACTCTCAAGATGCCTTGAAAGTTTAAGGCGTCATGGCAGAGCTACGCAGGTACCATGGCGGGAGATTCCTCTCTAATTTGAGGCTCTCTTCTGTGTGTTTCCTTAGAGTGGCTAAAGAGTGAAAAGTTAGACAGGATCCCCCATGGTACCTGCGTAGCTCCGCCATTACACTTCAAAGCAATTTTGTGTGTCTAGGAGTGAATTTCGTAATTTTTTTTAATGTGTTCGTCTCGTCGTCATTATCGCTGACGTTTACTCCAGCATTGACCAATCAATTGCATGTAGCAAAAATTAGCAAGAGCTCTATTTTTTATTGTTCAAAATGGGGTCTCGACTTGCTTTGATGAATCATCAAAACGAGAAATTATTGAAAAAACAAAACTATGTATTTGTTGAAAGAACAATTACTATGAGCGATTGCGCCATCAAATAGATTTTTTTTTTTAAACATTACATGCCAATGGAGCTGTTGCAAACTTTTTCTACAGGCTTATTAATAGTTGATATTGGGGTAATACCCAGTAAAAATGACGATAAGCGCACTAAAAATTCACGAAATCCACTCCTAAACTCACAAAGTGCTTTTAAACGCGAGACCGTAATGGCGGCCGGGGCCGTGGTTTTCATTTGGGTTCCCTATCTTCAATCAGCGCCATCTACACGAGGTGTTCTCGCAACACCACATAAGAAGAAGAAGAAGCATACAATTGCCATAAGAAAACCGCGGCCTCGGCCGCCATTACGGTCTCGCATTTAAAAGCATTTTGTGAGTTTAGGAGTGGATTTCGTGATTTTTTAGTGCGCTAATCGTTATTTTTACAGGGTATTACCCCTTCATCAACTATTAATAAGCCTGTAGCAAAAGTTTGCAACAGCTCCATTGTTCGGTTAATCAACAAACAATCAGTGATTTAACAATGGAGCTTAAGGAGACAAACATTTGATAGTTTTGTTACAACAAAGCAAGTCGAAGGCCCAGCAAAATAAAATTGTTTAACTAGCAAAGTGCAATTCGTCAATCTAAAAGAATGGTTTTGATCTCTCTCTCCTCTCTCCTTTCCTCTTTGCCATCTTCGTCTCTTCCTCTCTCCTTCTCTCTGTCCCTCTCTCTATTATCTCTCTGTCTCTAAAGCCACCTTTCTCTCTCCTCTATCTTCCCCCCCTCTCTCTCTCTCTCTCTTTCTCCTCTCTTCTCTCTCTCTCTCCCCCTCTCCCCTCCCTCTCTCTCTCTCTCTCTCTCTGTCTCTCTCTCTCTCTCTCTCTGTCTCTCTCTCTCTCTCTCTCTTTCTCTCTCTCTCTATCTCTCTTTCTTTCTCTCCAGCGCTACCTCTCTCACACTTTGTTTTTTTTTACCGGTCATATTTTTAAGGGCCTTTAACAGAGTCGGCTCAACCTTACGCCGTAGAATTGATAAATGATAAATGATTTATTTTCAGTATTTAGACAAAAGCCAATGACAAAACAAAAAAAAAAAATGTTAAATTACTCAAATTATACGTAGACAATTTAAATAAACTAACGTAAAATAAAATAAAAAAAAAAAATTATTCGAATCGAAAAACATGGGATAATTAGTTGATTTTACTTACATATTCTAATAGAATCATCATCATTTAAATCTAGAATGTCCTGTAGGCTTTTTATAACAACAACCGGGCTACCTTCCAATTTTCTCATCAGAATTTTGCCATTACGCACCCAAACAAACTTATAACCGTTCGTCTTCCTTGATTTTCTTGCTGCTGCATAAATTGATCAAATTGCCGTAGATAAATAGGATCATCAACGCAGAATCCAATTTGAGCGGTGTTAAGATCTTTTCTTTTCGTTTTTCCTTCATCACCCTGGTAAAAATGACGACTATATACGACTATTCCAAAAACGACTATAAACATAGTTGCCAACTATAATCTATAGTTAGCCAACTATAAATCCATAGTTGGCCAACTATGTTTATAGTCGTTTTTGGAACGGTTATAGTCGTCATTTTTACCAGGGCATTTTGTCCTTGATGCCTCTCTTGACGAATATCACTATGATGGGGGCTGGGTCCGAGCTTCCTCTCTTCTTGTTCAAGCGATGGCATGCATCAATTGCATTATTATCAATACTGCAACCAAGAGCTTCGGCGACTGATACAACTGTTTTTTCGGTGTCCTCATTTATGTCCTCTAGGACAATGTGTATTTCTAGACAATTTTTGCGAGAATATTGCTCAGCTTCGATCAATCTTGCTTCAAGCTCCTTGTTTTTTTGTGATAATGATGAACATCTCCAAGGTTTATTTTGCTGTTTTATCACATCAATGTCACTTTCTTTAAAATTAACACACGTTCCATGAAATTTCTTTTTGCACTCTATGCAATTAATTGAAGCTTGGGTTCGCGGATTAATTTTTTTTAGTATGTATGTGTATATTAGCGATTGATTGTGGCAACATTTTAATATTAAATTTTTTTTAAATTCACCAATTTTTCAGTAATTTTGTTTGTATTATTACCATTATTATTTTTATGTTTGAACAATTGAATTAATTAATGAACCACCAGCAAAGTTGTTAGAGCTCGTTTAAGAAGTACAGGCGGACCAAAACCATAATCTTTGCCAAATTTTCAACTTTTATTCCTTCAAATCAATATCGAATTTGCCCCTGACTTTATTCTGTTGTGTTTAAAGTTTTCCTCATTGAAAAGTGAACACTTAATTTCATTTTTATTCATTTTCATCGAGTAATATCAGAAAAAATGTTGACAAATTCCAAAGATTGTCGGTCTAGGTCCGCCTACTCTTCTGAAACGAGCTCTACACTGAAGACCTTCTTCCCGTTCTAAAACATAAATTCGTGGATAAAGCAGCATCTAAACGGGTGTAGCGAGAAAAATTTCAACGGGTGGCAGTAGGCGCCGAATTGAATTTAAAAAAAAAAAAAAAAAAAAAAAAAAAAAAAAAAAAAAAAAAAAAAACTCACGGTGCTCTTATTTATCGGTTGAAAATAGCGTGAAACGGCCCGTTTTGATGTTAATTTTTGAAAAATTTCCGGGGGAGGACCCCCACACCCCCTTCAGCTGGGGGTGTCCCCCCAGCCCCCCCACTCATGAAATTTTAAGTGAGGGGGGGCCCCACTTTTGCTGTGGGGGCCCCCAAAATGTCCCAGCGGCCTAACTTTTTAAGAGCCAGTCCGCCCCGGGGGCTTTTTAAGTACTTAAGGGAGAAGGAGGTCATAGTTAAACCATTTTAAAATTTGCTTCCCTTCTGGTGCATTTTTCTCAGGAACTATTTGACCTACAAGGCTGCAATTTTGCATGAAGTTGTGTATGAGTGTTGGCTATAAGCAGGACTAGGATTTTTAAAATTCATTGAAAACTTTTTTTTTTTCAAAGTTGAAAGTTTGGTTGATTTTTTCACATTTTTTTTGAGCTTTGAATGTCTATAAAATAAAAAGTAAAAGAGATACTCAAAATATCCTAGTCCTGCTTATAGAGCTTGTTCTGAGGAACATTTTTTAAAAAAAAATATAAAAATAGCATTACTATTCCGGAGAAAAATGCACCGAAAGGTAAAAAACCAGGTTTTTCAGTATCGCGAAAAGAAAAAACTAAAATCAGCTGACCTAATGGGGAGTCTTCAACTTCAAAAATTCATTAAAAATTGATTTTTTTTCTAAACTATACAATGTATCATATCATTTTAAACCTGAGAACGCCCTCTTTCAAAAAAAATTAAAAAAAAAAAAGCCTTTTTTTTTTTTCATTTCAGACCTTCTTCTCCCCTTAAGTAGAATGTGGACCATCATGGCCAAAAGTCCACTTTAGAAGACCAAAATTCTCCTGAAAACTGCCAGAATTGCTTGTCGAGAGCTTTTTTAATCGACTTCTGGCAATTGTTATAGCTTGTCCCAAAAAAGATTGGATATGACACTTCTAGGGTTTTTCCCTGAGAACATCAGCTGAGCTCTCATCCTCAGATAGAGCAACCTGATTGGTTAAGAGCAGTAGGAAGCTGGTGTTTTCATTCAAACCTACAGTTGTCAAGTTTAATCATTCGTAGGACAGCCTATATAGGATGACACTCTTCTCCGTGAAAGATATAGTATCAAGTATAAATAAAAAAGCCTGCTATCATAAGCACATATTAGATTGAAGTAGAGTGCATTGTCCTGTTCTCCTGAAAACGAATCGGTTGAGAGCAAAATGTCTTTAAAAAAAAAGTTGACCCTTTTCGCGTAATTTCGTGACTTGTGACCCCTTTTCCTCCTCGCCCCTCTCAAATTTCAATATAAACCGATCAAACCTGGCAAGTGGCAGTGCGTTGACGCGCGTAACCGCGTGGCGCGTATGCTGTAGACTTTGCCATTCACGTCTCTGCATAATATCTCAGGGAATCCCCAATGGCTGTCCCATACTCCCCAACCCGACCTCCGCACGCTCTGACGACTTCGACATGAGACATTTTTTCCAGTTTCGTCCTAGCCGGTCGCGGTTCTCTGCCGGTGTGTCGCGATGTCGCACACTTGGGAAATATCACCATAATTTCTGGAAACCATCCAGTCCTAGAGCCGAATGCGAACGCAATGTTCTGTTCTTGCCATGGGTCTTTGCAAACTTTTGCTACAACGATTAAGAGTGTTTAATCTAATGTAAAATCACCTGAAAAGTCCATTGGTGGCATCAGAAAGCCATAAAATTCAGTAATAAACTCACAAGAGGCGTTTAATGAAATCCAAAATGGCGGAGAAATATCTAGCAATTTGTATGCATGCACCACGAACATCCAAGATGGCCAACTTTGACAACCTCACTGGAGGTAGAGGTTATGTGTATGTTTACGTTGTGATTGGTTGTGATCGATATTGTAAGGTTGGCCATCCTTGGATGTTCGTGGTGCATGCATACAAATTGCTCGATATTTCTCCGCCATCTTGGGTTTCATTTAAAAGCCTCTTGTGAGTTTATTATTGCATTTTATAACTTTCTGATGCCACCAATGGACTTTTCAGACGATTTTATTTCAGATTAAACTCTCTTAATCATTGTAGCAAAAGTTTGCAACAGACCCATTATCTGTTCAGCTACCAATTTCGAAAGATTGGAGCTCTTGCAAGGTTTTGCTGTAGGCAAATGGAGTATCAATTCCAATGTAAAATGCTGTGAAAATAACGATGAGACCATTAAAAAAGTCTAAAACTCACTCCTCGCAGAGGAAACTTAACTTGAAATTCCGGGTGACCACCCTTGCATGTATGCACCAACCTTGGATTCGGACCCCCAAAAAAGAGCAAAAGAAATTAAGTGCCGTCTTCCTCGTTTGTTACGCAACGTAGAACTTTTCTGTAGTTATCACCGTGCTTCTAGTGACAACATGTGTATAAATGGGCCTTTAATTCCATCAAATTTACTTTTTGAAAGCAAATTCATTAATCTCATTGTTCAAATTCGTAGGTTATGTTTTTTTGTTTGGGGGCCGAATCCGAGGTTGGTGCATGCATGCAAGGGTGGTCCCCTAAATTTCAAGTTAAGTTTTCTCTGCGAGGAGTGAGTTTTAGACTTTTTTTAAAGGTCTCATCGTTATTTTTGCACCATTTTACATCGGAATTTATACTCCATTTGCCTACAGCAAAACCTTGCAAGAGCTCCATTCCTGGATCTATCTCTGAAAATCGGATGAGTCGGCTATCTCTATCACTTCGATAGTTTCAGAAACTGCTCGATTGTTAGATGTCAATCGGACGGCTTTCTGTGGTAGGGAACCACATTTTCCGTGTCAACAGAATGGAATCAACTACACATAGTAAACCCGTAGCAGTCGTTTATATTTTGCTGACACAGAAAAGTCGGTTCCCTTCTGCAAAAAGTCGTCCAATTCGGAAGACTCGGGGTATACACTAAAGTATCCCTAACAGGGAAACTATAGCCACTATTGGTGGCTGAAGTACACTAAAAAATCACAAAATTCACTCTCAGAATCGAGCTTATAGGTGGAGAGACGCACACGGAAAAAAATCAGTGGTAAAATTAACCATAGCATAGTTGATTTTGGCACCTCCTACAAAGTATGGTAAATTTCACCTGATGTTTGGTATGATGAAGCACACTACCAGTTAAATATAACGCGCAGATGGATGCGTTGACCAAAAGTGTACCTCATCATGCCAAACATCAGGTGAAATTTACCATACTTTGTAGGAGGTGCCAAAATCAACTATGCTATGGTTAATTTTACCACTGATTTTTTTCCGTGCATGTATCATTGGAAATTCCTATCTATGTTGAGACATATCTCTGTGTTTCTGTTGAGAAAGTGACAAATTAGACAAGAGTCTCCTATTTTACCTGCGCTGAACGGTTCAGCGCAGGTTCAGCGGTTCAGCGCATTCAAGCACCTTTTAAAATTATGTTTAAGGATTTTCTACCCGCGTCGCATTGAAGTCGGAGTCCCCCCCTTCACCGTCGACTCGCTATTCAGCAATAACCTGACGAAAATCTTAATCCTTCCCCATCATTTTTCTGTTCTTTCCTTTCCTCCTAGTTTTTTTTTTTTTTTTTTTTTTTTTTTTTTTAATTCGAATATTCCATTAATTTTTCTGCGGTAAAATTGCGCCCCTAGATACGTTACGCCCCCCCCCGCAGTTGCTGCTTCGCTACCCCCTAGTTACGCCACTGGCTGAACCGCCATATGTCGATCTAGCAGTTATGTGACTTAATTTCTAACTTTTAGACTTTCTTAATGGGATTTTCGTGATTTTTGCTAGTTTACACGTCAGATTGGATTATTCAATTGCTCAGTTTGCAAGAGCCCCATTCAAAACGAACCATCTCCTGAAAATCCTTCAATTCATCCCAATGTGTGTCACGTCGCTGCCGCGGAGAGTCGATATTGAGCAAGGCCGACGAGGTTCAACAATCGCTGAGCCAGTCGGAGCCGCGAGTCGCGGGTCGGCCGCGGCCGCGCGCGGCGCGGTAGTGAAGTCGCGAGGCGCCACCCCCTCCCCCTCCCTCCGCCCTTTCTCCACCGGAACCCGACGAACGTCGCGCGGGTTGTCTCATCAGTCACTCGGTCGCCGATCGCCTTCCAAAACTCCCCCCTCCCCCTCTCCCCCATGGTCTGGCCTCCCTCTCTTCTCCTCGCGCGCAAGGGTCGCAAGTATAGCAAAGTCGCCCATATAGTATGTTGCGAAAAACAACGTTTTTCTTATTCTTATTTTTGCAGTCGAGAGAAAGAAAGGATGGATAAGGGGAAAGGAAATGATAAATGAATCGAATTTCTTACATCATTAATTTCGAATTTTTGTCTCTCCTTTACCGCACATAAGCACACGTCTCACTCGTGACTCGTGCGACCGGAAAAAAAAGAAAAAAAAGCGCGGAGGAAGAAAATATAATAAAAATTGTGTCATACGTTCCCTCTTCTCCCTCTCCTTAACCCCCCCCCCTCCTTAGCTCCTCCCCTCCCCTATCCTCTGCAGCGTCCTTGTCTGTGTCTCAGTAACCTTCTTCAAGATCTACCCCTATCACACTGCCCCACTCCCGCATTCTCTTGTGCTCTCATCAGCGCTAACGGGGGCTTACAAATTTCGATGGCGGCGCGTTGGCGGTTCTTGCAATGGGTCTGTTGCGTACTTTTGCTACATCAATATAACTCATTAATTTTAACGTAAAATTCGGCGAAAATAACGATGCGCACATTAAAAACTTTCAAAATCCACTCATTAACTCAAAAAATACCTTCCATTTCAAACAACTCGCGCCACACTAGACACTGTATCACCGACTTATAACTACATAGATGAAACCATCTCGTTTATGTAAACAAGAACAGAACTTACAATTATTGGAATGTTTCGTTTCGATGCGTACATTTCTTTTATTATTTTGTAATCTTTGAAAAACCGAAAAGACCAGACACCAAGTGCAGCCAATAGTTCGTGTATTTAAAAGGGAATTCCGTCATTTTGTAGTTACGATGTTGTTTACTTATGCACGGTGCTTCCGTCTATGTAGTAGTATACCGGTGCAAATAGTGTCTAGTGTAGCGCGGGCTGTTTGAAATTGAAGTGATTTTCTGAGTTAATGAGTGGATTTTGAACGTTTTTAATGTGCGCATCGTTATTTTCGCCGAATTTTGCATAAGAATCTAGGTTCTATATTGCTGTAGCAAAAGTATGCAACAGACCCATTTGGCAACCTTGCTTTTTTGTCATTTAAACCTATGCAAAAGTATCGATATCTCGGGGGTGCAATCGCACCTCCTGAAAATCGAATGTTTTAGGTTTCAATGGAGGGAATACATACTGGCAAGTAGTTTGTTTCAAGTCCTTCCATTTATTTTATTGCATTCATTTGATAGTTATTTGTATTTATTGTATATTGTCTTATTATTAAAAAGTATTTTTGTCTTGTGTGTTACAGGTGAGATAGAAAATCTGCTTTTCTGATCAGTGATCATGCTTACCATTTTTATACTTATGGATATGGATTGTTCATGAGCTCATTATTCAGGAGCAAAATGTAAGTAACTTGAAACATTTATGAATGAAAGGGTTAAGGTGATTCTTCAGCGTTTAGTAACGATTTCTGCCACCAGAGCGCTACCGTTCGATTGAAGACAAATTACAGGCCGACAGTAATTTATTTTTAAGAAAACGGAGTGTCAGTTTCTTTATATTCATCTGAAGAGTGTCTCTGCAAAAAATCTCGTCAATAACTTAAAAAATAAAGCTGAAAGTACCAAAAAATGAAATATTGCGAATCGGTTCTTGTATCGAAATGCGATATTTCATTTTTTGGTACTTTCAGCCTTATTTCTAAAGTTATTGACGAGATTTTTTTTAGAGACACTCTTCAGATGATTATCTAGTAACTGACGATCCGTTTTCTTAAAAATAAATTACTTTCGGCCTGTAATTTGTCTTTAATCGAACGGTAGCGCTTTGGTGGCAGAAATCGTTACTAAACGCTGAAGATTCACCTTAAGTAACAAGTCTTTGATTTTTAGAATAATCTTGCAGTTCAAAGTTCAAAGTTCAGTGTTTTCGTGATTTCCTGTTAATTATTTTTCCTGCAGCGCGCTTTTTTTTGCACATCAACTCAGTACTTAATCTAAGCTTACAATGTCATTGCAGTCACCCAAATAGAATGATATGTATTTATAG
>VMOF01000013.1:54981907-55041208 GCA_011764245.1 Trialeurodes vaporariorum | reverse complement strand
TCCCCGCAAAGTGGAATGAAGTTAAACGTAATTTGTTGAAAGCTCATGGTAAGGTGGAAGTGAAGTACAATCTTAGCGAGGAGAACACCATTTTACTGTTGGTGATCTAGTCTTAGTGAAAGCTTCAACAAAAGTGATAAAGCGCGTAAGGTCATGGCCAAACTTTGTAATCGTTGGTCTGGCCCTTACAGGATTCTACACTTTAATAAGTCTGTTACTGCTAGCCTCGGCGATCCCAAGTCTGGCAGATTTCGCCGGACTGCTCATGTGAGCCATTTAAAGAAATACCCTAACGGGTCTAGTATTTTCACTGAACGTGTTATCTTTGTCATAAGTGTATGCAGACATTCTTGCATGTTCGGTATACCTTGACCCTCCTCGTCTTGTTTTGTAAATATTCTTAAAGTGTACATAGTCTTTCTTTATTGTACATATTTGTCGTGTACTTTCACATACTTATCTTCTAAGTGTTTTGATATTTGGGGGTTTTGTTTTTTTTGCGGCCACTGTGCATTTTACCGTGGATCGTTCCTCTCCCAGTTTATTTTCTTAGTGAAGTCTACGATGGGTCACGCTTTTGGTCGGCGGTCGTTTAACCTCGTAAGTCAATCTCTGAATTGTTTTCCTTCATCACTGGTGGTTTGTCTTTTTCTTTCTCTTATCTCCTGCTCCTTTTCTCTCCTGCTCCTTTCTCTCTCTATTTTTTTTGTTTTCTATCCTCTACGTGTTGACGTGCTTTGGGATTTATGTGACACCGTTTTGCATTTTGGGGCTCTTTTGCTCAGCTAGGAGTTGCGACTAGTGCCTTTGGTATGTCATGTCATCTTGTATCGTAGTTTTAGTCCTATATTCCTGTGTGAATGAGTGTGTGTATGTGTATTTCCCTCTAGGTTTAATTTTTTTTTGGTATAGTTTTGTATACCTTTCTATTTATTTATTGTTTTGTTCCCGTTGTCAATGTACTTTGCTGTCATTGTCGGCCGCACACTTCCTTCGGGTGTGTCTAATGTGCAGGACGTGTCGGTTTGTTCTTATATCCTATTTTGGTTTACGCTTTTCGCATTATCCTCCCGGATATGTCTGATGCTGAATCGAGTTAACCAATCCTTGGTGTCTGTTAGTGTTGGTTTTGGGATCGTACATTTTCCTTGCGGATTTGTCTAGTATACGTTCCTCAAATTGATTTTTTTTGTCTTTTCTCGATTAGCTTCTAACCGTGGCGTCTTCCTTTGGGAATGTCTGACTCTAACGGTTCGGGAGTGTTTTGTTTCTCTTATGTATGCCAATGCTTGGCGTTGCTCTGTTAACTTTGTCTTGTTTTGCTCCAAACCGTGGCGTCTCCCTCTGGGAGTGTCTGACGCTAAAGGGTTTGCTATTGTGTCTCTTTGGTATATCATTATGTTTGACGCTCTTCCATTGATTTCTTCTGGTGCTAGTCACAACTTCCTTAGCTTCTCGGTGCTTTCTTACTGCGGGTAGCTTTCTTTCCGACCCCAGGGTCGTTCTTAAGGGGGGAGTTTGTGCCGTTTTACGTCACGTTGTCTCCCTTACCTTATTCTCTCGTGCCTTCTGCCTGGGGCATCCCATTCCGCTCACCCTTTTCGCACTGTCTCACTCACTTCTCTCCCTTTCTCTCTCACACTCTCTCTTTCCTCTCTCTTGCTAGCTGACTCTGTCTCTCGTCCAATTCTGTTTTCTCACCTTTTCCTCATTCTCCTGTCGCCTGTTTCCTTTCGGTGTTGGGGCTTCCCCTGACCACCCACCCATTTCCTTCCGCTACCAACCGTCTTGGCTCTGCTGACTCTGGAGGGGGGAATTTTCGATCCTACTGTTACTGGGTACTCTTTTGAAGATTGTCACTTTGATCGTCGGACGAGCATCACGTATTTTTTTCTCTCTGTGTTTTTGTGGAATATTATTGCCTACATGTTTGCTAATTTGCTCTTAGTTGTTTTGTGTCTGAATTTAATGTGTGTGTTTTTTTTCTTTATTTTTGTTCTTTTGACCGTTACATACGGCTACACGTCGTTTTTTCTCTTTTTAGGAGTCCGAAAATTATTGGTTTTTGTTGGTTGATCGTTGGATTTTTTCCCTGTTAATTTTCATCCCTCCACGAGATCTTGTGCCAGTTGTTTTTTTTTATTTCCCCCCGTTTTTTTCCCTTCGCGCAACTTGGTCTCTATTTCCTTTTGATTTTTTTTTTTTTCATCGTTGGATTTTTAATTACCATGATTTTGTTTTGTCTCTTGTGTCCGTGTGTCCTCTCTAACTTTGACTTCCAACCTTCCATCTACGATCAAGAGAGGACCATTGGCTCAAAAATGGTAGCGTGACCGTGGTTTCTGTGTCCTAAAATATTTCTTCGTAAAAAAAAAAAAAAAAAAAAAAAAAAAAACCACATTATTTGTTCTTTTCTTTTTTAAGAGTGCCTTTTTCCCTGCATTACTTTATTTTTGATCTGTTTGATGTTTTTTAAATTTTTTGCGCTGCGATAGT
The DNA here is from genome assembly GCA_011764245.1 of Trialeurodes vaporariorum. Classification (NCBI taxonomy): domain Eukaryota; kingdom Metazoa; phylum Arthropoda; class Insecta; order Hemiptera; family Aleyrodidae; genus Trialeurodes; species Trialeurodes vaporariorum. The sequence goes on along the minus strand of VMOF01000013.1, from coordinate 55,038,712 downwards.
GTTGAATTATGTTGCGGCTATGTTTATGTCTTTTTCGATTTACCCTTGCGTCGTGATGCCCCTGATTTTTTTTTTTGTTTATCTATTTTTTGTGTCTATTGAATTTAGAGGTTTTGTATTTTGATGCCTTTATGTCTATCTGTTTTACTGATTATTTGCTTATCGGTTGCATCTTCGGATGTTTGATTCCCAAGCGCCCTTTATTTCTTTTTAAATTTAAACCTTTTTTTGTTTTTGTTCTTGTCATGTTATCAATCTTGCCAAAACTGCTTTTTAAAGAGCATTTGATTTATGAATGTGCCATTCGGGGCCCAAAGTTTGGATGGGGACCAGGCCGTGTTGCGGCGCACCTTGCGCCAAGTATTGGCGGAGGGGCGCGGTCCAAGTTTGATTTTTATTTCGACTTTAGATCCCAATCAGGAAGTCGAAACCGTGAATGACATTGTTTTGAATCTGGGGAGGCTTATAGATGAGTTTGAAGTGGACCCGTGTCCGGGCGTGAAGTCCAAATTGTGGCACGCTTGGAACATTGTCTAAGGCGTTTGGAGAATTTAAAAATAACCCTCAGGAAGAGAAAATTTTAGAAAATATTGATGAGAGCCACAAAAATTTTTCGACGATTTTAGGCAATTTTAAAAAACACGTAATCTCAGTATCGGGTTCTTTCACTGATCTCTCGTCATGTTGTTCCATTGCTTCAGCAAGTATGCGAACAAAAGTTACAGATACCACACAGGTTTCTGCGTCTGACTCGTGGTTGTCCCAACATCCACTAAATAGCGTTCCTGAATCCCAAAGTTTCTGGATCAAACCCCCAATGTTTTTGGGTCAACGTTTAGTCCCTCTACATCAGCAACCTGGGGTTTACGACCAGCATCTTTGGGGGGTTCTGGGCCGCGAAATGCAGGCCAGCGTCACAAAGTACGGGTATTAGACCAGCTTTACGCAACTCTTTATCACGCGCTCATTCGCGGAATCCCGGTGTGCGTAATGTTTTCCCCCACGGAAATACTTCCACGACACCGAGTATAGTGACAATGGGTCCAATTGTTTCTCCAGCAATATCTAATATTCCGAACTGGACCCAAGGTTACAGTATCTCGGAAGCTCCCGTGAATTCACTGTCCACTCTTTCTCAAACCAAGCATCGCTAGTGGATAGTCATATCCAGGTAACCCTATCGTTTTTTTAGGAGAACATTTTAAACCCCGTCATTCAACCTCCAAATAATGGACATCTGTGGTCGGGAGGGATCCCTTTCTCCTCTTCTGCCCGATCACAGTGTCCAGCAAATCGTTATGGTAAGTTACCCAAACCTATTGATCGTGCATTTCGTAATTGGCCTGAGCAAAAAGGGCAGAAGACCGATGTGCTTTTGCGTTTTTTGGGCTGTCTCTTAGACCTCAAGGAAGCGCATAATTTTTAGGACTCTACGTTGTTGCGGGATGTACTCCCATATTGCCGTAAACCTCTATCGGATCGTATACTCCATGCTTTACGCATGGGATTTTCTTTCGACCAGTTCCACGAGGACGTATTACGACATTTTCTACCAAGGCACCTTGGTGAACAGTGGCGAATTTTTGCCATAAATCGTCTCCAGTGCTCAGATGAGCCATTTGGAAATTTTGTACAAGACATTCGGCATATGGCTCGGGTTTTACGAGTTAATATGTTTGAACGAGATTTGGTCGAAACTATTTTAATAACCGTAATCCTATTTGTCGCGGTTATTTTGCTTCGGAACCTACACCGCATTCGTTTGCGGATCTTGATTTATTAGTTAGGGTTGCACAGGACTGTGCCTTCGCCGACTCGCAACGTGACGCTTCGCGTCAAAGTAATATGCAACAGGTGGGCCCCGCGAGTCGAGTGACTCAAAGTTGGCCTGCCGTTTACAGTCTTGAAGGAACTAGTGTGGTGTTCCCCACGACATGTCGCGGCCACCACCCGTGGTAAATTCAGGAGCCAATACTGTCCAGGCTCATGAAGACAAACGTCACCCAAGTCAAATAACTTGTTATAATTGCGGGGAAAGAGGACATATCTCTCCTAAATGTCCCAGAAGGCAAGAATCAAAAACTTGTGAGTTCTCGGCTTGATCGGAGTGGCAATGCCGAGAAAATATGTTTAAACAATATCTTTAGTAATGTTAAAAGTACATCCTCTCACACTCCCTTGCCTCTTATAGGCATTTTGCTTGGTGAAATTACTCACACCGCGTTGCTGGATTCCGGCAGCGCAAGGTGTCTGATTTCAAGCAGAGTATTTAATTCTATACGTAAGTCTCCCTTTGTGAAAAAGGTCACTGCTGCCGATCTGTGTTGTTACACGGCTACGCAAGAAGTAATCCCTATACGCGAGGTTGCTACCTTGCATTTTAAAATTGGACCCTTTTCGTGGAATTATGATTTCCTTGTCGCTCCTGGCCTACATTTAGATTTCATTGTCGGCTGTGACTTTATACGATTTGCTGGGGTTGTTATTGACCTTCAACGGTCTGTATTTTGGTTCCGTTTCAAAGAACGTCATTGTTTGCCTATCACCGGATTTGAACAAATCATGTTTGCTAAAGTCGGCGACAGTCCCGACGGCGGCGTTAAGCCTCCTCCTTCCACTACGAAAAAAAATTCCGGACCCAATCTTTCTCATTTAGATCTGGACTCGCGACGGCGAGTCATGGAAGTACTTGTGAAATACCCAGAGGTCCTCACTGAGGAACTCGGGTGTACTTCCAAACTTGAGTATGACATTAAATTGATCGATTCTACTCCTGTTAAGAGCCACCCGTACAATCTTGCTCCACCTAAGATAGTTCTTACTCGCTTAGGTAACTTGCTCTTCTCCGATTTAATGTTTAATGGATTGGTAAATTTCATCGATGATTACGTGTTGTACGCCGAGACTCTCGAAGAGATGCTTAGACTGCTAGAGATCGTATTACAAAGGTTCAAAGAGGCGGGTATCACTGTAAATCCTGAGAAACTTCAGGTGGCGGTATCCAAAATCGCATACCTAGGTCATCTTATCTCTGGGCAGGGCATTGAAATTGACCCCTCACGTATTCAATCGTTGAAAGATTTTCCTCCCCCTCGTGACGCTAAAGGAGTTGCTCGCTTTATAGGGATGGCGAACTTTTATAATAAGTTCGTTTCGAACTTTGCCGAAAGAGCGGCTCCGCTTAACACCTTACGCCGAAAAGGTGTGAAATTTGAATGGAAAGAGGAAACAACAACAAGCATTCGAAGATCTCAAGTCTTGTTTGATTAATCCGCCGATTCTGGCGAAGCCTGATTTTACTCGGCCATTTATTCTACAGACCGATGGCTCCAGCGTTGCTCTAGGTGCGGTACTTCTGCAGGAAGTTGACGGGTGCCGTATGCCCGTGGCTTACGGATCTCGATCTCTCCCCCCTCAAGAGCGGCATTATTGTGCATATGAAATTGAGTGTCTTGGTGTTCTCTTCGGACTTGAGAAATTCCGCGTGTATTTGGAGCACCAAGAGTTTCAGTTAGAATGTGATAACCAAGCTCTCTCTTGGTTGTTAGGGCACCCACGTCAATTAGGAAAAATTGGTCGTTGGGTCATGCGTATAGCAGCTTTCAAATTCAAAGTAAAGCACATCAAGGGCAGTGAGAACATTTTCGCTGATGCCCTCTCTAGAATGTTCTATCCCGAAGATATTGACAACGAAGTAGCTGGACCTGTGTTTAGTTTGGCCGTCAACGTGCCTCAGTTTCCTATGGGCCATTCTAGTATTTTGGAGCATCAACTCAAGGACGATGCACTCAGTACCAAAATTGAGGCACTTAAGAGAGGCGAAACCCTACCATTGTATTCTCTCAGGAAAGGAGTACTTTGTTGTAGTTCGGCTCGTGACAAAGCACCGAAAATCGTACTACCTGGTGAGTTAGTCCCCATGGTTTTCCAGTATTACCACCAATCTCCTTTTGGTGGACATCTAGGGATGTATAAAACCGTACACCGAATTCGCCAGCATTTCATTTACCCGGGCATGAATGCGGATATTAAGAGCCGCGTGGGCCAGTGTGAGACCTGCGCTCTGTCAAAACCCGCCCAGAATTCTTTACTGGGAAAGTTGGCGTCTGAAGTTCCAACCCGTCCTTACGAAAAGATTTCTGCTGATTATGTTGGTCCCTTGGTTCGGAGTAAGCAAGGAAACCAGTACATTCTTGTTGCTGTGGACTATTTTTCGAAGTTTTGTTGGCTCATGCCGGTGCGCCGAGCTACCTCCGAAGCAGCTATAAAGGAGTTGAGTAAGGTCTTTCAAGGTTTTAGTGTCCCATCTAAGCTCGTGACTGATAATGGAAAGCATTTTTTCTCCAATGCTTTTAACAATTTTTGCTTTTCCCTGGGTATTCAACATATCAAACATCCCCATATTATCCACGTGCTAATCTGGCAGAAAGAGTGAATAGGAATCTAAAGTCGGCGTTGATTGCTTATCACTCACGTGATCAGACTTTATGGGATACTAACTTGTGCTGGTTGCAGCTTGCCTTCAATTGTGCTCGTCATGAAGCCCACCGTCATACCCCTTTTGAATTGCTTTTCTCGTTCCCTCCCAAGCATCCTCTTTCACTTCTGTGGCGTATCGAGGATCTTTTGCCAGATGACACCAAGAAGGTCCCCGCAAAGTGGAATGAAGTTAAACGTAATTTGTTGAAAGCTCATGGTAAGGTGGAAGTGAAGTACAATCTTAAGCGAGGGGGAAAACCATTTTACTGTTGGTGATCTAGTCTTAGTGAAAAGCTTCAACAAAAGTGATAAAGGGGTAAGGTCATGGCCAAACTTTGTAATCGTTGGTCTGGCCCTTACAGGATTCTACACTTTAATAAGTCTGTTACTGCTAGCCTCGGCGATCCCAAGTCTGGCAGATTTCGCCGGACTGCTCATGTGAGCCATTTAAAGAAATACCCCAACGGGGTCTAGTATTTTCACTGAACGTGTTATCTTTGTCATAAGTGTATGCAGACATTCTTGCATGTTCGGTATACCTTGACCCTCCTCGTCTTGTTTTGTAAATATTCTTAAAGTGTACATAGTCTTTCTTTATTGTACATATTTTGTCGTGTACTTTCACATACTTATCTTCTAAGTGTTTTGATATTTGGGGGGTTTGTTTTTTTGCGGCCACTGTGCATTTTACCGTGGATCGTTTCCTCTCCCAGTTTATTTTCTTAGTGAAGTCTACGATGGGTCACGCTTTTGGTCGGCGGTCGTTTAACCTCGTAAAGTCAATCTCTGAATTGTTTTCCTTCATCACTGGTGGTTTGTCTTTTTTTTTCTTCTTATCTCCTGCTCCTTTTTTCTCCCGCTCCCTTTTTCTTCTCTATTTTTTTTGTTTTCTATCCTCTACGTGTTGACGTGCTTTGGGATTTATGTGACACCGTTTTGCATTTTGGGGCCCTTTTTCTCAGCTAGGAGTTGCGACTAGTGCCTTTGGTATGTCATGTCATCTTGTATCGTAGTTTTAGTCCTATATTCCTGTGTGAATGAGTGTGTGTATGTGTATTTCCCTCTAGGTTTAATTTTTTTTTTGGGATAGTTTTGTATACCTTTCTATTTATTTATTGTTGTTGTTCCCGTTGTCAATGTACTTTGCTGTCATTGTCGGCCGCACACTTCCTTCGGGTGTGTCTAATGTGCAGGACGTGTCGGTTTGTTCTTATATCCTATTTTGGTTTACGCTTTTCGCATTATCCTCCCGGATATGTCTGATGCTGAATCGAGTTAACCAATCCTTGGTGTCTGTTAGTGTTTGGGTTTTTGGGGTCGTACATTTTCCTTGCGGATTTGTCTAGTATACGTTCCTCAAATTGATTTTTTTTGTCTTTTCTCGATTAGCTTCTAACCGTGGCGTCTTCCTTTGGGAATGTCTGACTCTAACGGGTTTGGGAGGGGGTTTTGTTTCTCTTATGTATGCCAATGCTTGGCGTTGCTCTGTTAACTTTGTCTTGTTTTGCTCCAAACCGTGGCGTCTCCCTCTGGGAGTGTCTGACGCTAAAGGGTTTGCTATTGTGTCTCTTTGGTATATCATTATGTTTGACGCCCTTTCCCTTGATTTCTTCTGGTGCTAGTCACAACTTCCTTAGCTTCTCGGTGCTTTCTTACTGCGGGTAGCTTTCTTTCCGACCCCAGGGTCGTTCTTAAGGGGGAGTTTGTGCCGTTTTACGTCACGTTGTCTCCCTTACCTTATTCTCTCGTGCCTTCTGCCTGGGGCATCCCATTCCGCTCACCCTTTTCGCACTGTCTCACTCACTTCTCTCCCTTTCTCTCTCACACTCTCTCTTTTCCTCTCTCTTGCTAGCTGACTCTGTCTCTCGTCCAATTCTGTTTTCTCACCTTTTCCTCATTCTCCCTGTCGCCTGTTTCCTTTCGGTGTTGGGGCTTTCCCCTGACCACCCACCCATTTCCTTCCGCTACCAACCGTCTTGGCTCTGCTGACTCTGGAGGGGGGAATTTTTGATCCTACTGTTACTGGGTACTCTTTTGAAGATTGTCACTTTGATCGTCGGACGAGCATCACGTATTTTTTTCTCTCTGTGTTTTTGTGGAATATTATTGCCTACATGTTTGCTAATTTGCTCTTAGTTGTTTTGTGTCTGAATTTAATGTGTGTGTGTTTTTCTTTATTTTTGTTCTTTTGACCGTTACATACGGCTACACGTCGTTTTTTTTCTTTTTAGGAGTCCGTAAATTATTGGTTTTTGTTGGTTGATCGTTGGATTTGTTCCCTGTTAATTTTCATCCCTCCACGAGATCTTGTGCCAGTTGTTTTTTTTTTATTTCTCCCCGTTATTTTTACCTTCGCGCAACTTGGTCTCTATTTCCTTTTGATTTTTTGTTTTCTCATCGTTGGATTTTTAATTACCATGATTTTGTTTTGTCTCTTGTGTCCGTGTGTCCTCTCTAACTCTTGACTTCCAACCTTCCATCTACGATCAAGAGAGGACCATTGGCTCAAAAATGGTAGCGTGACCGTGGTTTCTGTGTCCTAAAATATTTCTTCGTAAAAAAAAAAAAAAAAAAAAAACAAAAACCACATTATTTGTTCGTTTCGTTTTTAAGAGTGCCGTTTTCCCTGCATTACTTTATTTTTTGATCTGTTTGATGATTTTCTAATTTTTGCGCTGCGATAGTGTTGAATTATGTTGCGGCTATGTTTATGTCTTTTTCGATTTACCCTTGCGTCGTGATGTCCCTGATATTTTATTTTTGTTTATCTATTTTTTGTGTCTATTGAATTTAGAGTGTTTTGTATTTTGATGCCTTTATGTCTATCTGTTTTACTGATTATTTGCTTATCGGTTGCATCTTCGGATGTTTGATTACCAAGCGTCCTTATTTCTTTTTGAAATTTCAACCTCTTTTTGTTTTTGTTCTTGTCATGTTATCAATCTTGCCAGAACTGCTCTTTAAAGAGCATTTGATTTATGAATGTGCCATTCGAGGCCAAAGTTTGGATGGGGACCAGGCCGTGTTGCGGCGCACCTTGCGCCAAGTATTGGCGGAGGGGCGCGGTCCAAGTTTGATTTTTATTTCGACTTTAGATCCCAATCAGGAAGTCGAAACCGTGAATGACATTGCTTTGAATCTCGGGAGGCTTATAGATGAGTTTGAAGTGGACCCAGTGTCCGGGCGTGAAGTCCAAATTTTGGCACGCTTGGAACATTGTCTAAGGCGTTTGGAGAATTTGAAAATAACACCTCAGGAAGAGAAAATTTTTGAAAATATTGATGAGAGCCACAAAAATATTTTGACGATTTTAGGCAATTTTAAAAAAAAACGTAATCTCAGTATCGGGTTCTTTCACTGATCTCTCGTCATGTTGTTCCATTGCTTCAGCAAGTATGCGAACAAAAGTTACAGATACCACACAGGTTTCTGCGTCTGACTCGTGGTTGTCCCAACATCCACTAAATAGCGTTCCTGAATCCAATGTTTCTGGATCAACCTCCAATGTTTTTGGGTCAACGTTTAGTCCCTCTACATCAGCAACCTGGGGTTTACGACCAGCATCTTTTGGGGGGGTTTTGGGCCGCGAAATGCAGGTCCAGCGTCACAAAGTACGGGTATTAGACCAGCTTTACGCAACTCTTTATCACGCGCTCATTCGCGGAATCCCGGTGTGCGTAATGTTTTCCCTCACGGAACTACTTCCACGACACCGAGTATAGTGACAATGGGTCCAATTGTTTCTCCAGCAATATCTAATATTCCGAACTGGACCCAAGGTTACAGTATCTCGGAAGCTCCTGTGAATTCACTGTCCCACTCTTTCTCAAACCAAGCATCGCTAGTGGATAGTCATATCCAAGGTAACCCTATCGTTTCTTTAGGAGAACATTTTAACCCTGTCATTCAACCTCCAAATAATGGACATCTGTGGTCGGGAGGTATCCCTTTCTCCTCTTCTGCCCGATCACAGTGTCCAGCAAATCGTTATGGTAAGTTACCCAATCCTATTGATCGTGCATTTCGTAATTGGCCTGAGCCAAATGGGCAGAAGACCGATGTGCTTTTGCGTTTTTTGGGCTGTCTCTTAGACCTCAAGGAAGCGCATAATTTTGAGGACTCTACGTTGTTGCGGGATGTACTCCCATATTGCCGTAAACCTCTATCGGATCGTATACTCCATGCTTTACGCATGGGATTTTTTTTCGACCAGTTCCACGAGGACGTATTACGACATTTTCTACCAAGGCACCTTGGTGAACAGTGGCGAATTTTTGCCATAAATCGTCTCCAGTGCTCAGATGAGCCATTTGGAAATTTTGTACAAGACATTCGGCATATGGCTCGGGTTTTACGAGTTAATATGTTTGAACGAGATTTGGTCGAAACTATTTTTAATAACCGTAATCCTATTTGTCGCGGTTATTTTGCTTCGGAACCTACACCGCATTCGTTTGCGGATCTTGATTTATTAGTTAGGGTTGCACAGGACTGTGCCTTCGCCGACTCGCAACGTGACGCTTCGCGTCAAAGTAATATGCAACAGGTGGGCCCCGCGAGTCGAGTGACTCAAAGTTGGCCTGCCGTTTACAGTCTTGAAGGAACTAGTGGTGGTGTTCCCCACGACATGTCGCGGCCACCACCCGTGGTAAATTCAGGAGCCAATACTGTCCAGGCTCATGAAGACAAACGTCACCCAAGTCAAATAACTTGTTATAATTGCGGGGAAAGAGGACATATCTCTCCTAAATGTCCCAGAAGGCAAGAATCAAAAAACTTGTGAGTTCTCGGCTTGATCGGAGTGGCAATGCCGAGAAAATATGTTTTAAAAAATATCTTTAGTAATGTTAAAAGTACATCCTCTCACACTCCCTTGCCTCTTATAGGCATTTTGCTTGGTGAAATTACTCACACCGCGTTGCTGGATTCCGGCAGCGCAAGGTGTCTGATTTCAAGCAGAGTATTTAATTCTATACGTAAGTCTCCCTTTGTGAAAAAGGTCACTGCTGCCGATCTGTGTTGTTACACGGCTACGCAAGAAGTAATCCCTATACGCGAGGTTGCTACCTTGCATTTTTAAAAATTTGGGCCCTTTTTGTGGAATTATGATTTCCTTGTCGCTCCTGGCCTACATTTAGATTTCATTGTCGGCTGTGACTTTATACGATTTGCTGGGGTTGTTATTGACCTTCAACGGTCTGTATTTTGGTTCCGTTTCAAAGAACGTCATTGTTTGCCTATCACCGGATTTGAACAAATCATGTTTGCTAAAGTCGGCGACAGTCCCGACGGCGGCGTTAAGCCTCCTCCTTCCACTACGAAAAAAAAATTTCCCGGGCCCAATCTTTCTCATTTAGATCTGGACTCGCGACGGCGAGTCATGGAAGTACTTGTGAAATACCCAGAGGTCCTCACTGAGGAACTCGGGTGTACTTCCAAACTTGAGTATGACATTAAAATTTATCGATTCTACTCCTGTTAAGAGCCACCCGTACAATCTTGCTCCACCTAAGATAGTTCTTACTCGCTTAGGTAACTTGCTCTTCTCCGATTTAATGTTTAATGGATTGGTAAATTTCATCGATGATTACGTGTTGTACGCCGAGACTCTCGAAGAGATGCTTAGACTGCTAGAGATCGTATTACAAAGGTTCAAAGAGGCGGGTATCACTGTAAATCCTGAGAAACTTCAGGTGGCGGTATCCAAAATCGCATACCTAGGTCATCTTATCTCTGGGCAGGGCATTGAAATTGACCCCTCACGTATTCAATCGTTGAAAGATTTTTCCCCCCCCTCGTGACGCTAAAGGAGTTGCTCGCTTTATAGGGATGGCGAACTTTTATAATAAGTTCGTTTCGAACTTTGCCGAAAGAGCGGCTCCGCTTAACACCTTACGCCGAAAAGGTGTGAAATTTGAATGGAAAGAGGAACAACAACAAGCATTCGAAGATCTCAAGTCTTGTTTGATTAATCCGCCGATTCTGGCGAAGCCTGATTTTACTCGGCCATTTATTCTACAGACCGATGGCTCCAGCGTTGCTCTAGGTGCGGTACTTCTGCAGGAAGTTGACGGGGGCCGTATGCCCGTGGCTTACGGATCTCGATCTCTCACCCCTCAAGAGCGGCATTATTGTGCATATGAAATTGAGTGTCTTGGTGTTCTCTTCGGACTTGAGAAAATTTCCCCGTGTATTTGGAGCACCAAGAGTTTCAGTTAGAATGTGATAACCCAAACTCTCTCTTGGTTTTTAGGGCACCCACGTCAATTAGGAAAAATTGGTCGTTGGGTCATGCGATAGCAGCTTTCAAATTCAAAGTAAAGCACATCAAGGGCAGTGAGAACATTTTCGCTGATGCCCTCTCTAGAATGTTCTATCCCGAAAATATTGACAACGAAGTAGCTGGACCTGTGTTTTGTTTGGCCGTCAACGTGCCTCAGTTTCCCATGGGGCCCTTCTAGTATTTTGGAGCATCAACTCAAGGACGATGCACTCAGTACCAAAATTGAGGCACTTAAGAGAGGCGAAACCCTACCATTGTATTCTCTCAGGAAAGGAGTACTTTGTTGTAGTTCGGCTCGTGACAAAGCACCGAAAATCGTACTACCTGGTGAGTTTCCCCATGGTTTTCCAGTATTACCACCAATCTCCCTTTTTGGGGGACATCTAGGGGGTATAAAACCGTACACCGAATTCGCCAGCATTTCATTTACCCGGGCATGAATGCGGATATTAAGAGCCGCGTGGGCCAGTGTGAGACCTGCGCTCTGTCAAAACCCGCCCAGAATTCTTTACTGGGAAAGTTGGCGTCTGAAGTTCCAACCCGTCCTTACGAAAAGATTTCTGCTGATTATGTTGGTCCCTTGGTTCGGAGTAAGCAAGGAAACCAGTACATTCTTGTTGCTGTGGACTATTTTTTGAAGTTTTGTTGGCTCATGCCGGGGCGCCGAGCTACCTCCGAAGCAGTTTAAAAGGGGTTGAGTAAGGTCTTTCAAGGTTTTAGTGTCCCATCTAAGCTCGTGACTGATAATGGAAAGCATTTTGTCTCCAATGCTTTTAACAATTTTTGCTTTTCCCTGGGTATTCAACATATCAAAACATCCCCATATTATCCACGTGCTAATCTGGCAGAAAGAGTGAATAGGAATCTAAAGTCGGCGTTGATTGCTTATCACTCACGTGATCAGACTTTATGGGATACTAAATTGTGCTGGTTGCAGCTTGCCTTCAATTGTGCTCGTCATGAAGCCCACCGTCATACCCCTTTTGAATTGCTTTTCTCGTTCCCTCCCAAGCATCCTCTTTCACTTCTGTGGCGTATCGAGGATCTTTTGCCAGATGACACCAAGAAGGTCCCCGCAAAGTGGAATGAAGTTAAACGTAATTTGTTGAAAGCTCATGGTAAGGTGGAAGTGAAGTACAATCTTAAGCGAAGGGGAACACCATTTTACTGTTGGTGATCTAGTCTTAGTGAAAAGCTTCAACAAAAGTGATAAAGCCGTAAGGTCATGGCCAAACTTTGTAATCGTTGGTCTGGCCCTTACAGGATTCTACACTTTAATAAGTCTGTTACTGCTAGCCTCGGCGATCCCAAGTCTGGCAGATTTCGCCGGACTGCTCATGTGAGCCATTTAAAGAAATACCCTAACGGGGTCTAGTATTTTCACTGAACGTGTTATCTTTGTCATAAGTGTATGCAGACATTCTTGCATGTTCGGTATACCTTGCCCCCTCTCTTGTTTTGTAAATATTCTTAAAGTGTACATAGTCTTTCTTTATTGTACATATTTTGTCGTGTACTTTCACATACTTATCTTCTAAGTGTTTTGATATTTGGGGGGTTTTTTTTTTTGCGGCCACTGTGCATTTTACCGTGGATCGTTTCCTCTCCCAGTTTATTTTCTTAGTGAAGTCTACGATGGGTCACGCTTTTGGTCGGCGGTCGTTTAACCTCGTAAAGTCAATCTCTGAATTGTTTTCCTTCATCACTGGTGGTTTGTCTTTTTCTTTCTTCTTATCTCCTGCTCCTTTTCTCTCCTGCTCCCTTTCTCTTCTCTATTTTTTTTTTTTTTTCCTCTACGTGTTGACGTGCTTTGGGATTTATGTGACACCGTTTTGCATTTTGGGGCTCTTTTTCTCAGCTAGGAGTTGCGACTAGTGCCTTTGGTATGTCATGTCATCTTGTATCGTAGTTTTAGTCCTATATTCCTGTGTGAATGAGTGTGTGTATGTGTATTTCCCTCTAGGTTTAATTTTTTTTTTGGGATAGTTTTTTATACCTTTCTATTTATTTTTTGTTGTTGTTCCCGTTGTCAATGTACTTTGCTGTCATTGTCGGCCGCACACTTCCTTCGGGGTGTCTAATGTGCAGGACGTGTCGGTTTGTTTTTATATCCTATTTTGGTTTACGCTTTTCGCATTATCCTCCCGGATATGTCTGATGCTGAATCGAGTTAACCAATCCTTGGGGTCTGTTAGTGTTGGTTTTGGGATCGTACATTTTTTCCCCCCTTTTTTGGGAATTTTTAAAAAATTTTTTTTTTTTTGGGGTTTTGGGGGGGCCTTCCTTTGGGTTTTTTTCCCTTTTTGGGGGTTTTTTTTAAAAAAGCCTTTCCTTTTTTTAATTTGGGGGCCCCCCCTTTTTTCTCCCCAAAAATTTTGGTTTAAAAATTTTTTTCCCCGGAAAAACTTTTTGGGGTTTTTAATTTTTTTGGGCCCCTTTTTTTTTGGGTTTTTTTTTTTTCCCCCCCCGGGTTTTTTAGGGGGGGGGGGTTTTTTTTGGCCCCCCCTTTTTTTTGCCCCCCCAAACCCCTTCCCAATTTTCCCCTTTTTCCCCCCCCTTCCCCTTTTTTTTTTTTTTCCCTTTTGGGGGGGGCCCCCCAAATTTTTTTTTTTTTTTTTTTTTTTTTGGGGGGGCCCCCCCCAAAAAAAAATTTTTTTTTTTTTTTTTAAAGGGGGGGTTTTAAAAAAATTTTGGGTTCCTTTTTAAAATTTTTTTTTCCCCCAAAAAAAATTTTTTTTTTCCCCCCTTTTTTGGGTTTTTTCCCAAAAAAATTTTTAAAAAAGTTGGGTTTTTTTTTAATTTTTTTTTTTTTTTTTTTTTTCGGGTTCCCTTTTTTTTTTTAAGGGCCCCCAAAAATTTTTTTTTTTTTTCGTTTTTTCCCCCTTTTTTTTTCCCCCCCCCGGGGGGTTTTTTTAAAACCCCCTTTTTTGGAAAGGTTTTTTTTTTTTTGGTTTTTTAAAAATTTTTAAAAAGGGGGTTTTTTTTTTTTGGGTTTTTTTTAAATTTAAAAAAATTTTTAAAAAAGGGGAAATTTGGGGGGGGGGTTTTTTTTAAAAATTTTTTTAAAAAAAAAAAAAAAAAACCCAATTTTTTTTTTTAAAAAAAGGGGGGGGGTTTTTTTTTTTTTTTTTTTTTAAATTTTTTTTTTAATTTGGTTCCCCCCCTTTTTTTTTTTTTTTTTTTTTAAAACCCAATTTTTTTTTTTTAATTTTTTTTTTTTTTAATTTTTTTTTTAATTTTTGTTTTGGGGTTTTTTTTTTTTTGGATTTTTTCGGTTTTTTAAAATTTTTTTTTTTTTTTTAAAAAACCCCCTTTTTTTTTTGGGGGGTTTAATTTTAAAACCCCCTTTTTTTTCCCCTTTTTTTTTTTTTTCCCAAATTTGGTTTTCCCCCCTTTCCCCCCTTTTTTTTTTTTTTTTTGGGGGGGGGGGGGTTTTTTTTTCCCTTTTTTGGGCCTTTTTTTTTCCCGGGGCCCTTTTAAAAGGTTTAAAAGGGGGGGGGGAAAAATTTTTTTGGGTTTGGGAAAAGTTAACCCTTTAGGTTTTTTTTTTGGGGAAAATTTTAAAAAAAAATTTTTTTTGGGGTTTTTTTAAGTTTTTTTTTTTCCCCAAATTTTTGGGGGGTTTTTTGGGGGGTTTTTCCTTTTCCTTTTTTCCCCAAAAAACCCCCTTTTTGGGAAAAAAAATTTTTTTTTTTGGTTTTTTAAAGTTTTTCCCCCTTTTTTTGGGTTTTTTTTTTTTTTTTTTCCCCAACCTTTTGGGGGTTTTTTTGGGGGGAAAAAGGGGGAAAATTTTTTTTAAATTTCCAATTTTTTTTTCCCCCCCCTTTTTGGCCCAAATTTTTTTCCCCCCCCCCAAATTTCAAAGGGTTTTTTTAAAATTTTTTTTCCCCCCTTTTTTTTTTTAAAATTTTTTTTTGGGCCCTTTTTTTCTTAAAATTTTTTTTTTTTAAAAAATTTTTTTTTTCCCCCCCTTTTTTTTCCCCCCCGGGGGGGGGTTTCCCTTTCCCCTTTTCCCCTTTTACCCTTTTTTTTTTTTAATTCCCTTTTTTTCTTTCCGGTTTTTCCCGGCCAAAAAAACCCCCTTTTTTTTTTTGGGGTTTTTTTTCGGGGGGTTTTTTCCCCCCCCCCTTTTTTTTACCCCTTTTGGGCCCCCTTTTTGGGGGGGTTTTTTTTTTTTAAAAAGGGCCCCCTTTTTTTTTTTTTTTTTTTTTTTTTTGGGGTTTTTTTTTTTGAAAAATTTGGGGTTTTTTTTTTTTTTTTAAATTTTAAAGGTTTTTTTTTTTTTGGGCCTAAAAGGGGGGTTTTTTTCGGGAGGCTTATAGATGAGTTTGAAGTGGACCCAGTGTCCGGGCGTGAAGTCCAAATTGTGGCACGCTTGGAACATTGTCTAAGGCGTTTGGAGAATTTGAAAATAACACCTCAGGAAGAGAAAATTTTAGAAAATATTGATGAGAGCCACAAAAATATTTCGACGATTTTAGGCAATTTTAAAAAACACGTAATCTCAGTATCGGGTTCTTTCACTGATCTCTCGTCATGTTGTTCCATTGCTTCAGCAAGTATGCGAACAAAAGTTACAGATACCACACAGGTTTCTGCGTCTGACTCGTGGTTGTCCCAACATCCACTAAATAGCGTTCCTGAATCCAATGTTTCTGGATCAACCTCCAATGTTTTTGGGTCAACGTTTAGTCCCTCTACATCAGCAACCTGGGGTTTACGACCAGCATCTTTGGGGGGTTCTGGGCCGCGAAATGCAGGTCCAGCGTCACAAAGTACGGGTATTAGACCAGCTTTACGCAACTCTTTATCACGCGCTCATTCGCGGAATCCCGGTGTGCGTAATGTTTTCCCTCACGGAACTACTTCCACGACACCGAGTATAGTGACAATGGGTCCAATTGTTTCTCCAGCAATATCTAATATTCCGAACTGGACCCAAGGTTACAGTATCTCGGAAGCTCCTGTGAATTCACTGTCCCACTCTTTCTCAAACCAAGCATCGCTAGTGGATAGTCATATCCAAGGTAACCCTATCGTTTCTTTAGGAGAACATTTTAACCCTGTCATTCAACCTCCAAATAATGGACATCTGTGGTCGGGAGGTATCCCTTTCTCCTCTTCTGCCCGATCACAGTGTCCAGCAAATCGTTATGGTAAGTTACCCAATCCTATTGATCGTGCATTTCGTAATTGGCCTGAGCCAAATGGGCAGAAGACCGATGTGCTTTTGCGTTTTTTGGGCTGTCTCTTAGACCTCAAGGAAGCGCATAATTTTGAGGACTCTACGTTGTTGCGGGATGTACTCCCATATTGCCGTAAACCTCTATCGGATCGTATACTCCATGCTTTACGCATGGGATTTTCTTTCGACCAGTTCCACGAGGACGTATTACGACATTTTCTACCAAGGCACCTTGGTGAACAGTGGCGAATTTTTGCCATAAATCGTCTCCAGTGCTCAGATGAGCCATTTGGAAATTTTGTACAAGACATTCGGCATATGGCTCGGGTTTTACGAGTTAATATGTTTGAACGAGATTTGGTCGAAACTATTTTTAATAACCGTAATCCTATTAGTCGCGGTTATTTTGCTTCGGAACCTACACCGCATTCGTTTGCGGATCTTGATTTATTAGTTAGGGTTGCACAGGACTGTGCCTTCGCCGACTCGCAACGTGACGCTTCGCGTCAAAGTAATATGCAACAGGTGGGCCCCGCGAGTCGAGTGACTCAAAGTTGGCCTGCCGTTTACAGTCTTGAAGGAACTAGTGGTGGTGTTCCCCACGACATGTCGCGGCCACCACCCGTGGTAAATTCAGGAGCCAATACTGTCCAGGCTCATGAAGACAAACGTCACCCAAGTCAAATAACTTGTTATAATTGCGGGGAAAGAGGACATATCTCTCCTAAATGTCCCAGAAGGCAAGAATCAAAAAACTTGTGAGTTCTCGGCTTGATCGGAGTGGCAATGCCGAGAAAATATGTTTAAACAATATCTTTAGTAATGTTAAAAGTACATCCTCTCACACTCCCTTGCCTCTTATAGGCATTTTGCTTGGTGAAATTACTCACACCGCGTTGCTGGATTCCGGCAGCGCAAGGTGTCTGATTTCAAGCAGAGTATTTATTTCTATACGTAAGTCTCCCTTTGTGAAAAAGGTCACTGCTGCCGATCTGTGTTGTTACACGGCTACGCAAGAAGTAATCCCTATACGCGAGGTTGCTACCTTGCATTTTAAAATTGGACCCTTTTCGTGGAATTATGATTTCCTTGTCGCTCCTGGCCTACATTTAGATTTCATTGTCGGCTGTGACTTTATACGATTTGCTGGGGTTGTTATTGACCTTCAACGGTCTGTATTTTGGTTCCGTTTCAAAGAACGTCATTGTTTGCCTATCACCGGATTTGAACAAATCATGTTTGCTAAAGTCGGCGACAGTCCCGACGGCGGCGTTAAGCCTCCTCCTTCCACTACGAAAAAAAATTCCGGACCCAATCTTTCTCATTTAGATCTGGACTCGCGACGGCGAGTCATGGAAGTACTTGTGAAATACCCAGAGGTCCTCACTGAGGAACTCGGGTGTACTTCCAAACTTGAGTATGACATTAAATTGATCGATTCTACTCCTGTTAAGAGCCACCCGTACAATCTTGCTCCACCTAAGATAGTTCTTACTCGCTTAGGTAACTTGCTCTTCTCCGATTTAATGTTTAATGGATTGGTAAATTTCATCGATGATTACGTGTTGTACGCCGAGACTCTCGAAGAGATGCTTAGACTGCTAGAGATCGTATTACAAAGGTTCAAAGAGGCGGGTATCACTGTAAATCCTGAGAAACTTCAGGTGGCGGTATCCAAAATCGCATACCTAGGTCATCTTATCTCTGGGCAGGGCATTGAAATTGACCCCTCACGTATTCAATCGTTGAAAGATTTTCCTCCCCCTCGTGACGCTAAAGGAGTTGCTCGCTTTATAGGGATGGCGAACTTTTATAATAAGTTCGTTTCGAACTTTGCCGAAAGAGCGGCTCCGCTTAACACCTTACGCCGAAAAGGTGTGAAATTTGAATGGAAAGAGGAACAACAACAAGCATTCGAAGATCTCAAGTCTTGTTTGATTAATCCGCCGATTCTGGCGAAGCCTGATTTTACTCGGCCATTTATTCTACAGACCGATGGCTCCAGCGTTGCTCTAGGTGCGGTACTTCTGCAGGAAGTTGACGGGTGCCGTATGCCCGTGGCTTACGGATCTCGATCTCTCACCCCTCAAGAGCGGCATTATTGTGCATATGAAATTGAGTGTCTTGGTGTTCTCTTCGGACTTGAGAAATTCCGCGTGTATTTGGAGCACCAAGAGTTTCAGTTAGAAGTGATAACCAGCTCTCTCTTGGTTGTTGGGGCACCCACGTCAATTAGGAAAAATTGGTCGTTGGGTCATGCGTATAGCAGCTTTCAAATTCAAAGTAAAACCATCAAGGGCAGTGAGAACATTTTCGCTGATGCCCTCTCTAGAATGTTCTATCCCGAAGATATTGACAACGAAGTAGCTGGACCTGTGTTTAGTTTGGCCGTCAACGTGCCTCAGTTTCCTATGGGCCATTCTAGTATTTTGGAGCATCAACTCAAGGACGATGCACTCAGTACCAAAATTGAGGCACTTAAGAGAGGCGAAACCCTACCATTGTATTCTCTCAGGAAAGGGTACTTTGTTGTAGTTCGGCTCGTGACAAAGCACCGAAAATCGTACTACCTGGTGAGTTAGTCCCATGGTTTCCAGTATTACCACCAATCTCCTTTTGGTGGACATCTAGGGATGTATAAAACCGTACACCGAAATTTGCCAGCATTTCATTTACCCGGGCATGAATGCGGATATTAAGAGCCGCGTGGGCCAGTGTGAGACCTGCGCTCTGTCAAAACCCGCCCAGAATTCTTTACTGGGAAAGTTGGCGTCTGAAGTTCCAACCCGTCCTTACGAAAAAATTTCTGCTGATTATGTTGGTCCCTTGGTTCGGAGTAAGCAAGGAACCAGTACATTCTTGTTGCTGTGGACTATTTTTCGAAGTTTTGTTGGCTCATGCCGGTGCGCCGAGCTACCTCCGAAGCAGCTATAAAGGAGTTGAGTAAGGTCTTTCAAGGTTTTAGTGTCCCATCTAAGCTCGTCTGATATGGAAAGCATTTTGTCTCCAATGCTTTTAAACTTTTTGCTTTTCCCTGGTATTCAACATATCAAAACATCCCCATATTATCCACGTGCTAATCTGGCAGAAAGTGAATAGGAATCTAAAGTCGGCGTTGATTGCTCTCACTCACGTGATCAGGACTTTATGGGATACTAACTTGTGCTGGTTGCAGCTTGCCTTCAATTGTGCTCGTCATGAAGCCCACCGTCATACCCCTTTTGAATTGCTTTTCTCCCGTTCCCTCCCAAGCATCCTCTTTCACTTCTGTGCACTGAAAAAAAGGTTTGTTGGAAGAGCATGGGGCATTGCTAAAATAGCAATTGCTAATTGCAAAAAAAAACGTACACTCTTCATTTTGCTGGACTGGCAAAACAGTAATTTGCAATTCTATAAAATGACAGTTTTGCTCGAATAACAAAATGTTTTGGAAGAATTGCAAACATTTACTTTGCAAAAATGCAAATTAAGGATTGCAAAATTAGCACAGCATGTTTGTCATTTGGACATTTTGAATTACAACTTACGAAATGAGTTTTGGTAACCAGCATTTTCAATTTGCAATATCACCATTTCCCTTTTGTTCACCAGCAATTTTCAATTTGCAATATTACAAAACTTTTTTGTTCGCCCAACATAATTACTTATCAGTTACATACATACTCGCCATTCGCCATTATCAATTGCAATTTATACTAGTAATATGGTCATGCAATTAGGTTGGGCCCCCAGCGCGCTGCTACCAAATACCGCGGACTCTATGGTTGTTCCTAATTTTTTAGCTGTCAAGTTCCCGACCGGGATTTGAACCTACAACCTACATATTCCTACAGATTCCTATCCAGTATCCTATCCATACACCAGCAAGAGCCGATGGTGAATGCGGACCATTTCGGTATATAAGCTTGCGGGCGGCAAAAAGACAAA
The DNA here is from genome assembly GCA_011764245.1 of Trialeurodes vaporariorum. NCBI lineage: Eukaryota > Metazoa > Arthropoda > Insecta > Hemiptera > Aleyrodidae > Trialeurodes > Trialeurodes vaporariorum. The sequence goes on along the minus strand of VMOF01000013.1, from coordinate 55,018,838 downwards.
TAGCAGTTTTTAACGGCCGATTTGCATGAAATTTGTAGCCAGGGGTATTTTTGGTCAAGAAAAACGAATCTGATGTTGGATTTTCAAAATATTAAAAACCATTTGGGTATATAGGGTATTCAAAATAATGCACCCTTTTAACTTTTTTCCTTATCGATGGAACATTGCGCCATTTCCCTACGTTTATAGCTTTTTCAGGGGGTGCTTTTTCGATGGCTCTTACTCAAGAGTATAGTGGGGGGCGGAGGGCTTAGTTAATAGATTGGGGGGTGACTTTATGTACAGGGTGGCTGTAAAGTAACTGAAAGTGGTCATATTTTTTTGCACTATTAAAATATTTGGACGTGGTTTGCGCCGTTCTTTATCTTTTCGAAGGACCATTCGCTAGGGAATTTTCGAAATTAAGACCCCTGGGGAAGTTTCCCTAGGTGGAGAGGTAAACTCGAAAACAACTATCTTTAAATATGGGCAAAAATAGTTTTCGGTCTATCTTGTACTGATATTTTGGGAGGTGATGGAACTTGATTTTAGGCGTCCAAAACTGGGATTACTTTTGATCCAGCCCTTGAAACCGGGAGAGGGAAGGAATGTCTATCAAAACACGAAATCTTCATAACTTTTAAATAAAACGTTTGATTCAAGGTAAATTTGTTAAACAAATTAAATAATAGTTTTGTCCGGGGAAAAAAGTATAAGTGCAGTTGATACGGTTAATTGAATCAGGCGTAACTCAAAGTAAAAAAACAAGCAGGGAAAAATTCCAACACGCAGGTGTTTGGAAAAGCTTGCCACTAAGTCGGACAGCTTTAATGCTTTTGCTAGCAATGATAATAATTAGACAGCATTCATTAAAAAGGAACCACGTGACATGGAGCTAATCTCGAGAAAATTGAGTCCAAAGTTGAAGAGCTAGCATTTACCAAAAACTGGAATTATTTACGTTTTGATTTCATTCAACTACCGTGTTATGTTTTTTTGCATTTCAACACCGGAAAGTAGAATTTCCTATACAGGAAGGTACTTATTTTTAGCGTTTAAAGTGACTTGGTTCCTTTCTTCTTTTTGTTTGGCATCATCACGAAAAACGAATCTCTAAGAGAAACCAAACGGCAGAGTTGGTTTACACTGTTGATTAATTTAAAATCCGTTAATCCGGACTTAAGTCCGTTCCCATTCTATTAAGGAACCAAGTCGGAGTTGGTTCCTTGTGACTCGGATTAAGGTTTAACCTAATCAGAAAAAGAACCAAGTTTCATTTTATTTTCATCATATAGGACAATGACTTCAATGAGGCTCACCAGCTCACTTTTACCTGGAATTTTGACAGGAATAGTTTGTTATTAGAAGAAAGCACTTGTCCGCTTCGAGATTCAGTATTGCTACGTCTATCAATCAATAACTCAATTTGATCAAAAATGTCACTCGGTTCTTTTGTGACAGGTGCTGTCAATGAGCTTATTTGGTGAGAAATTATGAAAAAAATATAATAATCATCAGATTCTATAAAAAGATTCGATGTCTAAGTTGGTGTTGTTTTTTGTGTTTTTTTTGTTTTCTGTTTTTGTTTTCAAAACTTTGGAGGGCTCTAGCTCAGAAGAGAAACATTTGCAGCACTTATCATGTAGGAAAATAAGCCTTAAATATATGTTGACCCCAAAAATACACTCCATAAGTTTGGCACTTAAGTTTTGAAACACACTATATTCTTGATATTTTGGCCCCCCCCCCCCTCCACCACCCTTCATAGAACACAACATCTGACCATGCAAATTTTTAAAATCACAGTTTGACTGTAGAGATATTTCTTTCCCCCCCCTTTCCACGAAAAAGGGGAAATTGGATCGCCTTCTTTGATGTTCGACGTGCGCATGCACAGATTGTTCGGCTTTACGACTGCCATTTTGGCTTTCTTTATAATGCGTTTTGTGGGTTATTAAATGGTTTTTATGACTATTGATGCCGCCAATGTATTTTCAGGCGATTTAATCAGATTAAAAATCTATAGCGCTGTAGCAAAAGTTTGCAAAAAACCCCATTGAAAGCTGAAAAGAAAAAAAATTTTTGATAAGGCTCTCTTTGACCGGACTCCGCACTCCGCAGGAGGCGCCCCCAGCGAACGACCAAACGGATACCTTTTTTTTGCTTTTGTAATTATAAAAATTTTCTTTTTTTTCCAAAAAAAATTGCAATTTTTGAAAAAATGTCAATTTGCAATTTGAGAAAATTGGAATTTTGCCATTTTTAAAAATTTTTTTTGCAAATTGGCCGATTTATTTTGCTCGTATAGCTTTTTTTTAATTTTGCAATTTTGACAATTTTTCTATTTGCTAAAACTACAATTCAATTTTGTTTTTTTTTCTATTTGTATTGGTAAACTAGAAAATTTGTTTGTTATGTTTACATAAAAAATGAATGCAAAAACTGCAAAATTTTAAATTTTCAATATTTACAATTTTTATTTTTTAATTTTTTCAAAAATATCGCTCAATTATCCATGAAGTATAAACCAGCAAATGATTAATTTGCTATTTCAGCAAAGCAAATTTGATATTCCAGCAAAACATTTTTTTTTTTAGTGCAAATCCATATGTAGACTGGGAGCTACTAAGAAATCAAAAGTCCAGGAAAATCTATCAATCTTGAAGTGGATACGGGGTAAGACGGTGATATCCATTGGTTCATTAGTGGGGGTGTAGCATACCATTTTGGTTTCTTTAACTTTTTTCACACAGTGACTCTTCACCAGGGGTTTGGGAAAAATTTTGCTGAGACGAGAGAACGGGGGCTTCCGAATCCTAAAGAGCGGATGCATCCAACATATTAAGGCTTACACGGATGTGAGGAAGTGGAGTGCGAGGGGGACCAACCTTTCAAGACATATCAGCAAGATGGTGAGGTAACACCGCATCAGAGGCACTCCCAGATAAATGCGGCGAAACTAGTTTTTTGAAACTTTTTGGAACTCACAGGAACGTGCCATGTGACCAGGACGACCGCAGACAAAACAGACGCCAAGGGGGACCATTAGGAAAGACACCTGTTTGAACTTGATTACTATTCGTAGCCATTTGCGACACTGACGTTACATTTTGACCAGCAGTACATATTGGGGGGGAGGTTGCGAATAATCAGGTGGTGTGAAATGAGAATGGGGAGCACTGGCGTTGTTTTTAGCAGCAACAACTTGATTGTGTGCGCGGGTTGTCTTCGCATAGGAGTATGGTTGTTAGTAACAATCTTCCTAAGCGTTGAGCACGTTGGTTGTCCGCATACAAATAATCTCTGGATACATCACAAAACTTCTCCAAATCATCGAAAATGCGAGGTTTTATTTCAGAAGCAAGATGACTACGGATTGTTGAGTTGAAATTAGTCACAATTTGCTCGACCAATTCTCGCTCATCTACATTTACACGAAGCACCTTTGATTTTAGTTTGATGTCGTCAATATAACTTGATAAATCTTCATCGTCACCTTAAAGTCTGTCAACAAAAGATAAACGGAAATGTTGTCCTAAACGTCGAGGAAGAAACTTTTGCAGAACATCTTCATGAAATTCATCAAAAGAAGAACCAAGGTTAATGGCTTTCAAAACACGAGTAGAAAGAGGTTGTTGAGTATATGGATGTATTTGATCTAACAGCTCTTCATCAGTGACGTCAGATCTCTCTCGGATGAGAAGGAGTTGTCCTAAGAATTTCAACAACGCATGAACATCTCGACCATCAGTCGCTTGAAGTTGTCTTAAAAGTCGGTCAACAGGATTCTGCAACTTTCCATACTTCTTATCGCGCCGCATAGATGAATTTAAAGTTGTGGAATTAATAGGCCGCATGATGGGTCCAGGTTGTCTCTGAGTAGTCCCAAATTGAAAAGGACCTCTACCAAAACATGTCGACATAGAAGTGGAGTGAACAGGATTGACAGGCACTTGTGACTGAGACAGGGCTTGATTATTCGAAAAGAGCGAAAAAGACGAATTTACTAATGGGTTCCACAGCGATGCACTTTGCGAAGAAAATGAAGAAACGGGCAAGGTAAAAATTTTCGTTCCGACGAGGCACATCATTAGTACTAGGATACTGAGAAGTAGTTGGAAACAAGTTGTTTCCCGGAAGTGGGCGATCGAGAGAAAACCAATTCGAATAGTCGGACACAGATGTAGTAGATAAACGATTAATAGATGATTGTGGCATCCACTGGGTTGAATGCGCCATTGCAGATAGACGAGGCTGATTAGAACTATAGAATACACTTGTGGGAGGTGGACATGGAGAGTCCAAAATATGCGATGATGAGACAGCAGTACTATTAAGAGCGGATACCGCAGCAGTAACATAAGTGTTAGGTTGGCTTATCGCTTGCCAGACAGAAGCAACAACATCCTGGGACGTCACAACAGCCTCACTAACCGCAACAAACTTCTTAACCTCATCCAAAAAAAGCCCTAAGGTCAAATTCACTCTGCGCAAAGTTCTCCGCAAGCTCATCATTTGTCGAAAAATCTCTAGCGTAGATCAATCTCCGCAATGTTTGCTCAGAACGAGCAATAATTTGGTTAGTTGCACCCAACGCTGGATTAGATTTGTCATCTTTAAATTGTTGTTTCAATTGATGGATGTAAGTGTTGACAACTTCTAACTCCCTAGCAAAATCAAGGCGAGACAAGAAACTATCTTTCGGATTAACACCTCTATCTAATAAATCATTTAATTTACGGACAAGAACAAGAACATGACCCTCCGTAGAAGCACCACGTATATGCAATTCATAAGCAATTTGTTCTGGGAACAATAATTCAGGTCGGAAAAGAGACATCATAAATGACCCTAACCAAGCAACGTTTCAGAATTTTAAATTACCGCAAAAAAAAAAAACGACGAAAACCCTGACAAGACACCTTATACTCTAGGAAAGTAGAAAATAATAATTCAAAAACTTACAGGAAATCCAGACATCTAACACTAGACTCCGAACAGGACAATTTACCACTTTGCGCTCAAAGCGACACAGGAAAAATAAACACGAAGAAAACTGCCAGAAGTTTACGAACACAGCGAACTACCTAATACACACAAAAGGCACACATTAATTTAGGAACAAGGAAAATTTGACATAAGAAATGTGGCAACCTGCAATGAACACAACATTAATACAGCCACACACAAAACACCTGAAAGAACATTACTCCAGACATTAGACTGACCTGAAAGGATTAGAAAAAAGGAAAGCACATAGAATTAAAAAATGTCAATTTCCACACTGTGATAATACTTAATTTGAAAACTCAATTAATTCAGTCTTCTTTCTTATTTTAAATTTAATTACTTACAGACATCTTAACATTTAAAAAAAAAAAAAAAAAAAAAAGGGAACTAACCACGCTCCTAGCTACCATTATGTAACGCACACTTAAAATTTCTCCCAGAAGAAAAAAGAAACCCGCCCAGAGGAAATATTTAGGTAGCGGGGGAGAAAAAAGTAACGTTACAAGGAAAAAAAAGGGAATGAAAAAGAATAAACCAAAAAGATGTCAGTAATGAAGGAAAAACAACTTACAGTGTATTCAGAAAATTAAACAATATCACAGCAAGATCAAAAATGTCCATAATGCATAGGCATGGTATCACAGGGGAAAATTCTCATATACAATAAATAAGTAAGACTACAAAAGTCCAAAAGTAATCACGAATAGTCTCACAAGAATAAGTCTCACACTATCAATCACACACACACACCCACACAATGTTTACATACAAAGTAAAAAGGGGGAAAAATTTACATAATATCCAGTTCCGATTGCAAATAAAAGTGATCGTACAGAATCACCTGAGTCACCCGCAATAAGGGGTATACAATTTTACATAAAAGGGTTTCAATTTACTAAGACTGAAAATAATCTCAAAAGCCCTTTCTCACTAAGTGAGCCCGAAGCCTGCTCTATACTGGAACCAAACAAAGAAAGAAACTAAAGTTTCACTGGCAAACTGGAGCTTTACTTGTCCATGGATGTAGTGATGGAGCAAGAGACGGTAAAATAAATAAGGAAAATTTAGCTCACAAGGTCATATCCAGAAGTGAAACGCAGATGGTCCAGCAGGGTGCTGCTTCGTAAATGAGAAGTTCCAGCAAATCGACGATAAGGTAACAGGTAACATAAAGAACGGCAATCAAAACATGGAATTGGACATCAAATCAGGAACTGGAAATCTCGAATAAAAACTCGAAGTCGAACCCTAGATCGAACAAATTCTCGAACAAATTCTCGAACCCTGTGTAAAACAATTAAAAAAAATAGATAGAAAAAGCACAGAAAAATTGCACTACCTTACCTACACCAGTGTTGTCAGATCGAGGCCAAATTCCTTGAATTAAATTAATGTAAAACGAACGGCTTTCTCACCTCGATCTGGCAACACTGCCATACACTCAACATTCAGTCGCTCACAAAAAAATTCTCACAATTATAGTCTATTTCCAAAGGTTTTAAGTGCTCAAAAGGAGATAAGCATAAAGTACACCAATGAGTGCCATTTCCATAAAAAAAAGTCAGAAGGACAGAATAAGTAGATAAAGGAACTTGTGTTCCACACATATTGGCCTACAGCCTTACATCTCAAACATTTTAAACCCTTTGGTTCAGAAAAGAGAAAAGCGGCACTTTACAAAGTAGCGAGTGAAAAATTAAGAGCACAAAGCTACTGTTTCCAGTGTCTTTAAGAGAAAGAAAGAGAAATGGAAAGGATTCAATGAGATAAACACATGGCCTGAGCCTAAAGTGGATCTGAAAATTTCCATAAAATTAAAGCTGTGAAAAGGAAAAGATTTTACAATTGCCTGAAAATTAAGTTTCACAGTTAGACAATAAACAATAAAACAGAGAGAAAAAGGAGGGAAACATAATTGGCAGAAAGCCAGCCTGCAAAGCAACACGTGTTCGAGGTGAGACAAAGTGTCTACATAGCCAGAGGGGCTAGAGAAAGTACAAAGCTATATTTAAACAAAATAGGGTTATAAGATTTCCGGTTTTACATTACAGGCAAATCAGAAAGGGAGTTTTCCTTCATTACTTCGCAAGATTCTAGAAAGAGAGTGTCAAAAGTGAATTGACCATCGCGTGGCGTTGGCACAAAGACAAAGTAAAAGACACAACACAATGAAAAGTTACTTACCCAAAAAGGGAAAAAGATATTCGTAAACAGCCAAATCAGTCCATAATCGTTTCAGGTCAGTCGATGAGTAATTACTTAGAGCAATGAATAAATAATACAGTAGGCACAGACAAAAACGACGACAGCTAAAAAGTGATATCGCACATAAATTAAGGAGATCAATCGGCAGAATAAGTTTGCCCGGTGACCGACCCGGGCAGCGATTTTGACAATGATGATCACATCTCAGAGTGAGAGAGGGGGAGAAGCACGGTGAACAAAAAGAAAAGCTTCATCGAAGATTCTCGAAAGAAAAACAACGCGCCGCTAATCAGTAGCGGATGGAAACAGCTGGTTGCAGAGCGAGGCGAGTCGAAGATGGGGAGATAGTTGGAAAAGCCTCCGCGGAAGTTCGTAAGATCGCAGCACTTTCCGGCCTTTCTCGCAGCGCAACCATTGAATCCCCCGCGCAAGACGGGTGGCTGCCGATCGTGGCGGTTTCAGAAGAAAAACCGGTACAGACTCCCTCACTCATTCCCCTACAAGTAGGGAAAAAAGGAAGAAAACACGAGGGAAAAAAATACACTTATATACACACATCAAGTGACAAAATTTTACCAGATTGGCACCGCGCTGCTTCGTCAGTTTTCCTCCCTAATGGGAAACGGAGAAGCACGGTGCCCAACAATAAAATTCTTACACGCAAAAAACACCAAGGAAAAATTCCAAATTCGAAAAATATTCACTACTAGACAACACTTCGAAACACGCAATGCCCACAGTCAGTTTATAACGTGAGCATAAAATAAAGGGCACACAGCCACAGACACAGAATTAAGAAGACAAGTAACCGTCAGTTACCTCCCTGGTGGGAAACGGAACTCGTTGTGGAAAGTTTTGTCAGTTGGTGGAGACAAACAGGAGATCAGACAAAACACCTCCGCCACATGCGAGAGGGAAAGAAAAGATGGATTGGAAATTAATACTATAACATCACCTGTCAAGGTGAGTAGTCGACAGACGTCAAAGGTTACATAAGCCCTCATTTTAATTTACAGGGACGCAAATCATGAGGTTTATTAAATAATAAAGACTAAGTAGGAAAGATGGCAAGTTACTAGCGACAAGGATAGAACAGAAACTCAGGCATGAGTGAGAACACGAAACAGGACATTTCCTACAGAACGGGAACCAATTTAGGTAGCAACCATAAATATCGGTTAGAAAACTCCGGAAATTAACTAAAGAATACAACTAAGCAAATGACTAGAGAAGAAAGAGGAAAAGGTGGGCAACCTAGAGATTCCCTCCCATCTAAAATTAAAGCAAACTAACTAAACTTAAACTAACGGCACATCCTTTTCAGACACTGGAGTACGCATCCAGGTCCTGGGAAAACTGGCGTACACAGCCAACCCAAAAGTATTAGAAAAGACAAAATCGGGGGATCATAGTCGCCACCACACAGACAAAAAAAACCCACAAAAAACAATAACAAGAATGATGACAAGCATGAGATAAGATCCACATCACGATGACCACTATGGTCAACAAGAATACAAGGGTACCAAAAGCGAGCAACAATTTCGCAGTTGCCAGAATTGGCTATAGCATTGCCCTTTATTTAAGAAATTAATGCAACCGTGGGTTCGGGTTGAGGCATTGCAATAAATAAATTTAAAAAAAAAGGTGGGAGGTAAAACTCAAATGAAAAGATAGAATACGGTTTTTAATTTTGACACAAAACACTATGCTGCCCCCCAGCCGATCAGAGTAAACCGAAAAGTAAAAATAAAGGATTAGACCGCCCCATCGGGGACGGCCTGTTTTCAAAAGGTAAAACTTACATTTTCCTGAGAACGAAAATACGCGTCTCTCCTAGTCGAAGACAGTATAAGACTGATTTGGCTTGACTATGCGCCGAGGGAACGAGCCCCGTAGCGATCCCAGGAACGTAACGAGCGCGCTGATTGGTCGAGACAGCATCACCCGATGTCCGAACAACCAACACGCTAAAGTCTTGCTCCTACCATCCACCTCAGTCGGAAAACATAGACCCACGCTTGGTGCGGTAAATGCGCCTTCAAACTGAGGAGGATGCCAGAAGCATGGCACCTACGCTCCTGCAATCGCCACATACTCTTCCCCCGACGACAGTCAGCGCGGGATATTTGAATTTAGCTGCTGCAATGCTACAGATACCCCCAAGTTACATCCACCTTTCAAGCGTTGGCTTGAAAGATGGGTGCAACTCGCGATTCTCAAAAACAATGGCAACAACAAGATTCAAATATTCGGATATAAATTAGAAAAATTTTAGCATTTAAATTTCTGTTCGGCTGGCGGGCAACAAAGTGCTGGGCGACAGCCTCTTTCTGAAATTTTTTTTCTTGCAGTTGATACTGCACAAGTGCCATTTATTATAGAAATATAACAAAAACAAAAACTCATATACATGATTGCAAGAGCAATCTAAAAAAAATAAAAAAATATCAGTTACAACTTATAGCTAGATAATTGATGACTGAAAATACAAAAAAACAACTTTTTAGTTGACAGCAACCTAAACTGGGGAGACAGAACATTTTATTACACAATGAGAGGGAAAGTTCATAAATTTAAAGGGAAAACATTTAGTTTTCATTTGTTTTGATCCGACAACGTAGGGGAAAATTGGTAAAAAAAGTGAAGGACAGCGATCAATGTTGGTGACATTCTCATGATCAGCCTGTCGAGGATCACCGGGGAGACATTGGTTCCAAAACAATTTTTGAGAACGACATAAGTGCTTTTAAGCACACAAGAAAAGACTATAGGGGCCCAGCCTGCTCGAACCTATAGGATCTTCCTACAGCTGATCGCCACTGATAGGAATGTAAAGCTTTTGAGCGCTAATGCTGTGACACCTATCCCGGCTTGCTTCCATTAGCGTCGCTTCACTGATTGGCTCAGTGAATAGTACAACACCATCCGAAACATCGACGGGCTCTAAGACTCATGGATAAAAACAACAACTACCCCTTCTCCAAGCCAGAAACCACCCGATGTTTCGGCGAGTGCTGTACTACACCTTCAACAATCTGAGGGAGGGAACTAGGGACAAAAAGGGGTAATGGACTGGAGATCAGTTAAAGTGTCGAAACACCAGACCAGATAAAAAAAGAAAAAACATTAATACATAATTAGGGGTGGGCATACTCAATGCTATGACACCTATCCCGGCTTGCTTCCATTGAGTTTGTTCAATATTCAGAGACCTGCCTCTTACCAGGCTCTTGGACGTTGTTTTCGGATCTTATTCATTGAACAACAGTCCGATAAAAAAAAAACAATTGATGAAACATTTTATTTAATTTTAATGGAATAAATTTTGAAAACTTTTTTGGAAGTAGCTTGATGAAAAGTCACGTGACGGTTCTTATAACTAGGTATTTTGAACACAAAGTTCCGTTGAAAAATTTACTCATAACTAAAGGTTTCCAATATTGGATGGTAATAAAAAAAAAAACAAAACTTAAAACTAAACTGGATAAATAAATTATCCAGTGAGAAGAGAAAAAAAATAAATAAAAAAAACATAATGAAAAACAACAAGCACCATGAAATTGGCAACAACCCCCAATTCTCAAAAAAAAAAAAAAAAAAAAAAAAGATTTGACATCATTTTTTTTTTCTTTTTAACTTAGATCCTTTAAGACAACTAAAGGTTTTAGCAAGGACGCATTAAACACTCCTACTACTTGACTGTCCTTGTCACTTAATTTAAAAGCATTTTGCCCCACTTCTCCAAGATCGTGTAAGGACCCTCGTAAATTCGGAAGAATTTTTTGATTTCTCCATAACGAGCACTGGAGAGGTGGTGCATCTTCAATAGGACTTGGTCGTTAATTTTAAAAATTAGTCAAGGGAAATCCGCGATCGTGCCTTTCCTTTCTGCGCTGGCCTCTACTCAAAAGTCTTTCTGTTACAAACTCCATTCTCAAATTGCACTTGGAGTTCTTATCTGGGTAGTCAATAAGGGAACACAGAAAGTTCTCTGGCTTTTGGCCCTTAAGGATTTCTACGGGAGCTGCTCCTGTGCTGTCATTTACAGTGTTGTTAATGCACTGTTCAATAAACTCAACGTAATCAATCCAAGAGTTATGTTTTTCAGGGCAGTACTGTCGGAACATGCCCCCCAGTATCCGCATATAACGCTCGACAGGATTGGATGAAGGGTGATAGACAGATGAGTGTACCTTTTTGATGTTAAGAGACTCCACCTCCCCTGCCAAACGTTAGATCGGAAACAGGGGCCACGGTCCGACAGAACCGCCTGAGGCTTGCCTACATCAGTTATATAATTATTAGAAAATTTATTAGCAACTTGTGTCCCAGTTGCATTTCGCAACGGGTACAGTTTTATGTATTTTGAATAGAGGTCAACGCAGACAAGAAGGTAACTAAAATTGCCTTTGCTGACTGGCAGAGGACCGTACAGGTCCACTGATACAGTTCCCAAAACTTCCTTAGGGATTATTGGAATTAACGGGGCATGGGTCCTTTGACTGGTCTTTGACTGTTGACAGTCTAAGCATGAGCTAACAATATTTTTAACCTTCCTAAACATACCTGGGAAGGTGGCTACCTGATTAAGATGTCTGTAGGTTTTACCTACACCAAAGTGTCCAATACTATGGTGAGTAGAGTTTATAAGTTCAGATTCTAGGTTTTTTGGAATGCATACCTTCCAGGCGCTGTTTTCGGAAGATTGAAAAAATAACAGATTTTCATGTAGAATATATAAAGAATCACCCTTAAAAGGTACTTTGTTCGATAATTTCTCAATTAATTTACTTAACCTAGGGTCGGACTTTTGGAATTGGCCCATACTCTTGAATTTATCCTGAATGTCCTTTGGAAGGGCATATTTAAAACTCATGACATTAATTTCGAGGTTATTTTTTGGAAGGGACTCAAGCTCTGGAGGGTACCTAGATAGAGTATCCGCAACGATGCTTTCCTTGCCCTTCACATACTCAACATTTAAATTAAATTCTTGGAGATATAGGCTCCATCTGACAAGCCGACCTGAAGTCAACGTACAGCTGTTTAAAAATGACAAGGCATGATGGTGCGTCAACACTGTGACGGGGAAACCCAATATATATGGCCTGAATTTTTCACAAGATCTGACAATAGCCAGTAATTCTAACTCGGTTGTAGTATAGTTACGCTCAGCTGAACTCAATACTTTGCTGAAATAATGAATAGGTCTCCGGTTGTTTTCTGAGTCATATTGAAAAAGCTCTCCCGCCACAGCGTTAAGGGACGCATCGGTGTTAACATAGAAAGGCTTTGAGAAATCGGGAAAGGCAAGAACAACATCGCTGACAAAAGCTAATTTAATTCTTTTGAAAGCCTCCTGGTGTTCTGAGTCCCAACGCCACACAGAGTTTTTATTTATCAATTTAAGTAAAGGTGAAGTAAGGTCAGAAAGAGATTTGAAAAACTTTTTGTAGAAATTAATAAGGCCTAAAAATGACTGAAGGTCTTTGACACATTTAGGTACAGGAAAGTCCTGTATGGCAGCCACTTTCGAAGGTTTCATTTTAATTCCTTCTTTGCTGATGAGATGGCCCAAAAATTCCGCTTCCGGTTGTATGAAAACACATTTTGAAAATTTCAGGGTCATCCCCGCAGCAAGAAACTTGGTGAAAACTGTATTCAAATGAGAAAGATGCTCTTCGAAAGTGCCTGACACTATACGAAAATCATCAACATAGCGGCTTAAGAACGCATCAACCTCAGGTCCTAAGACTTCATGAGTACATTTTATAAAAATTTGCATGGATACACTAGTACCAAAGGGTACTCGAGTGAATTGGTAATTCTTGCCCTCGAACTGAAAGCTGGTAAGTTCTCGAGAGGCAGGATCCAACTCGATTTGCCAAAATCCGGCCGTACAATCAAGTGTAGACATAAAGTTAGCATTATTGAATTTAAATAGCAAGGAATCCATGGTTTCAGGAGATTCCGCATCAGAAATGAGGCACTGATTGAGAGTTCTCGCATCCAGACAAAGACGAACAGACCCGTCAGTTTTCTTAGTGACTGGTACGATTGGGTTGGAATATGGACTGTAACTTTTTTCGAGAACACCTAGTTTTAACATTCTATCTATCTCTTCTCTCACTCCCTCCTTCTTTGAAAACGGGATTGGATACGAGCGCTTCACAAACACATCCCCATTTCTGACCCGGAATCTCGCAGAGAATCCCTTGCATTTTCCTGGCCGATCAGAAAAAACTAAACGGTTTTTTGCAATTACATCAAAGAGTTGATTCCTTTGAGTTTCAGATAGTTGGGGGTTGTTTACCTTTTCCCTAATTTCCTGGTCAGTTAGCAATTGATCTTCATCAAAATCAATATTGAAGCTGTCGTCAGCTCTCGCTAGATCAGAAAGTTGGCAATGAAATGAACTAAAAATATGATTTTCAGATTTTAAACGAATTTTGAAAACCGTGTCCCTGATGACATCAGCCAAAATCTGTTTTCCATTCTTGTTCAGATGAAGGCCTCGGGGGTTGAAATTTTTTCGATAAAGGAAGTGTTTTGATTGAATGAAAGTACTGGATTTGAGGTTTTCACGCATGTGTAAATTTGCAATTTTAATCTGATTTTCAATACCGGAGATATCATGGCGGGGAAAAATGTCGAAAATAATTAATTTACAGGAAAGATTTTGTAAGAATTTAAAATTGAATTCTGATTTTAGCTTAGTTTTAGACTTGCCTCTTTTAATATTATTTGTTCCCGCAATTAAAATGACAAAATCTTCAGGCTGAATTAAAGGTGATGATTTTTTTATTTCAGCGACTACTTCGTCGAAACGAGCTCCAGGTTTAAAATTAACTTTGACTTCAGAACCTTCAAATTTTTTCTTTAACAAGGGTTCCATTTCTCTCCCATGGCTATCACTGAACAAGTAAACAGTTGGCTTCCGATCAGGATTAGTATTCAAACTTACAGCATTACATTTTACCTCCGTAGACTCAATTGCTGAGTGGTTGGTAAATGGAACAATTACTTGATTGCTCAAAAGTGAGAGACACTTTGATCCATAGTTGACACAGGCACAGAAATGTTCCAGAAAATCAGTTCCCAAAATAGCTGGACAAGGCATGCTAGGGACGATCAGAAATGACTTCTGAAAATGATGGTTTCCCATAAAAATGTCAACAAAAGCTTGAAAAGAGACATTTCTAGATCTCACTCCCGTTACTGCCGTTAGAGTGACACCAGTGGTTGGCAATGTAGGGAAATCTTTTCCGGTCGTCTCTACTAGCAATTTGTAAAAGTCAAGACTAAAAAATGATACTTCACTACCTGAATCCACCATTATTTCGAATTCAAAACCATTGACTGAGCATTTGACATATGGAGATTTATATCTCGTATTACCTGATGGAGGATTGGTTTCTGACAGTAAAAAGTGAGGATCTTTCACAGCTGATGTGGCTGTCACTCGTTGTACTTGATTTAATTCAGTCCCCTCTTGGAGAAATGATTCTGGCACCAAGTACTGTGTGCCCTGCCGTATCGCCCTCACAACCTGTGGCTGTTTCATTGTTAATTCTTTAAATTGAGGTAAAGAGATCATTAATTTTGAGAAAATTATTTTGAGCGCTGAGAATTTTATAGTGTTTTGATTTAAGAAATCGATAGAAAACAATTCTTTGTTAATAGGCAATATTTCAATAGGAATGTTATTTACACAGAGTTCTTCTCTGATTTTTTGATTAATAAAGTCAAAAATAGTAAAATCTGGAATAAATCTGAGAACATTTACAAGTTCACAGATCAGGATGGGAATGCGATGAGACAGGTCACACAGCTGTGGCACCAGAATCAAAGGAAACATCCACGAAAAATCCTGTTCTAAGTGTTTAACAATTTTATCCGGTGGCAAATCGGATAAGTTTCGGAAAAATTCACTGTCCAAAATCAAGTTAGGATTTGTTATAAACAAAAGACATTTAAAATTTGTGAGATTAAATTCAATTGGAAGATCAGTAGAATTTATAAGATTTGAGAAAGATATATCCTTGATGAGAAAAATTTTGAACAAAAGATGACCCTCTTGAAATGTAGGATATGATACCTGAAATAAATTAGGTATGACAGCCAAAATTTTAATACCTGGGTCATCAGAATACACAGATGAAATGTGTATCTCAAAAAGAAAATCATTTGATCCAGTTTCGGGAATGAAATCCTGGAACACCTGTGCCTGAGACTGGATCTTATTCAGACACGACTTGGGAAAAACGAATCATTTTCGGAGTTAGGTGTCGCAGATGAGTTTTCAGCAATTTGCAGCTGAGGATCATTGTTATCAACAGTAACAGTTCTTACAAGAGCGTTAGGTTTAGGGATGTACTTTTGACGTTGATTTGCGTTATCAGTTCTGTAAGGCTCCGTTTGATTTGAACCTTGAGAAAGAGCAGGACTCAATTCTGGATCCTCATCTAGTACCTGCAATAAATCTTGCATTCCACTAATCGTCCGGATACCTGATTGGTACAAAGTGCGCTGGACACCAGGAGAAAAATGCTTAATTATTGCAGAGACTAGAACGGACTCAGGCAATTGATCGTCCAGATAACTTGCCTTTTGAATGAACGTTAAAAAATAGATAGTCATGTCACCATGTTTTGAATAACAGTATTGGTTCTTAGAGAACAACTCAATACGAACCTTATCTTGAGCCTTTGCCCCCCAAAAGAAATCTAGGAAGCTAGCACAAAATTGATCAAAGCTTCGAAACGAATTATAATAAACGTTGAACCATGTTAGAGCCTTTCCCTTAATCAATGTTCCTACCTCATTCAGCTTAATTTCATCAGTGGTATCGAAAGAATTGTAATGACGATTAACCTTTACAATAAACTGCTTAGGATGGACATGGTCAATGTTACCATTGAAACAAGGGAGATCTTTAAAAATTTTAAAGGGTGACCTTGGTCTTCCACGATAATAACCAGAGTGGTTCGAAGCGATGGAACATTGCGAATCTGCTCTGACCAAATTAGATTCCGGTTCATTGGGTCTTTTAAAATTACTTCTTGGAAAATTACGATTGTCAATTTCGTTTTTCATAACTGTAGGAATTTGCTCCTGAAATGATTCCATAGTGGAATTGAGTTTTTTCATTTCCTGCAACAGGCTTGAAATTGAAGCTTCATTGTTTGTTTGTCGATCAATCAATTCTACAATCGTATTTTGAGAAGTTTCAAGTTGATTTGACATAACATTAGGATTTTCTCCACTATTGACAACGGGATGTGAGTAATGGTACGATTGAGCGTTGGGGTTCAGCGAGCTTGGTGCTCCGCCTCTGCCCGTCCCTCCAACAACTCCAGTTACGTTAGCCTGGATGTGGCGAGGTGAAAACCCATGTCCCACACTAACATTTCTCAGAGGTGCACTTCTCTGAGCACTGCCAGGTAGGGACCGAGCTCTAGCTCGACCACAGCCAGTCTGAGGTGGTCGAATTTGGTTGTTGGATGGACTGGCAGACACAGGGCTACCCACATTTACAACAGGGGATTGCTGACGCCATACGTTAAATCCATCAGAAAAATTCATGGTGAGTACAAAAAATTTTGGGGAAATATACACACAAATGACACAAAATAAAAGATGAAATAATTTAGCAACTGCTTACGAAGGTAAATCTTGTCGTACTTCCGATGTAGCGATGGGTAGTTCGTTGATCCGTGTTTCCGAGGTATCCAGCTGTGAAGAAGAGAAAGAGATGACCAGAATTATTGACTTGAAGTTTGATTTGAATTGCGATTGATTCGAGATGAGGCGAGTTTCAAATCCATCCGAGAAAGAAGACCGTCCGTCTTATCCATTGATCCGCCGAGAGAGTGAACAGGTTCCAAAGTAGATTGAGAAGGATCCATGATGTTAATGATCTGCAGAGCATCTGTTTCAAATCCGTCGGGAATCTATGAGTGCAACGCCGGCGTCTCTTCATCTTCTGGCTCATGATTTGGTAAAAAATGACGTCACGGTAAGTCAGAATAATTACCAGATAGATGGTAAATAATTACTAAAGAAATCATGACTCGATGAGAAAATTTGAAAAGAGAAAACCGAAACACTGAGCAAATCAAAGGGAAATGCTGTATTCATATTTAATTAATTAATGAATTTTTTGACTAGATTTAAAGTAGATAGTTGAAAAATTGAACTCGCAACATTTCGCAGCAATGCACAGGTTAACTTAACTAAATAATCAGTCTAGATGACTGAAATACAACAAAAAAATAAACAGAAATGGTCCGCTCTATGATTCGAATGAATTAGTAAACAAAAACAAAGATGAGTCGGTCACCGGTGAACCATCGAAAGTTGCGTGATGCGAGTTATCGACAAGGGATGTCGATTAATCGATTTTCAATTCTGATGACGTGGCGAAAATGGCGACGACACAAAATAGGCTGACGAAACCGAAACCACCATGAGGATTAGCACTTATCACACAACTAGATTTAACGGGGAGAAACTCGAACACTAAATCACTTAATCACATGAACGGTACAAAGCACAAAGATGAAATAAATAAAAGCGAAACAAATAAAAGATACAAGATTTCGTCGGAAATCAAGGCTAAGAGAATAATGTGGTCGTCATGGCGGCATGCACGCCGGCCATGAACGAAAACCGTCACGTTTCACTTCACTAGAATACTTGTTTAGATCATAAGATCTTTAATATTTTTTAAAGAACCGGAAAATATTAATGAAAACCGGGCCCGCGTTGGTGCGCCAATTTATAGCATTGCCCTTTATTTAAGAAATTAATGCAACCGTGGGTTCGGGTTGAGGCATTGCAATAAATAAATTTAGAAAAAAAGGTGGGAGGTAAAACTCAAATGAAAAGATAGAATACGGATTTAAATTTTGACACAAAACACTATGCTGCCCCCCAGCCGATCAGAGTAAACCGAAAAGTAAAAAATAAAGGATTAGACCGCCACATCGGGGACGGCCTGTTTTCAAAAGGTAAAACTTACATTTTCCTGAGAACGAAAATACGCGTCTCTCCTAGTCGAAGACAGTATAAGACTGATTTGGCTTGACTATGCGCCGAGGGAACGAGCCCCGTAGCGATCCCAGGAACGTAACGAGCGCGCTGATTGGTCGAGACAGCATCATCCGATGTCCGAACAACCAAACGCTAAAGCTTGCTCCTACCATCCACCTCAGTCGGAAAACATAGACCCACGCTTGGTGCGGTAAATGCGCCTTCAAACTGAGGAGGATGCCAGAAGCATGGCACTTACGCTCCTGCAATCGCCACATACTCTTCCCCCGACGACAGTCAGCGCGGGATATTTGAATTTAGCTGCTGCAATGCTACATGGCTAAGTCAAAAAACAACTGTCCCAAAAAGGCAAAACAAATGAAAAATGTGAACAACTTGTCAAAGAGCGAGAGCGAATCCTGTCGACAATTTTTCTCACGAAATACAAAAACCCCAAAATACACAAAAAACATATCCAAAAAGGACAAGACAAAGCGCCAATTAAACGCAGGAAAATTTTCACGAACTCACCCAGAAATTCCGTTAAGACAATCGAAATCCCAAAAGAGAGACAGAGAATAGGGGGAGAGGACTATATACAAAGGTATTTTTGTGTACAACAAAAATTGGGAAATTTTGGGAACGCAGAGAAATTTAGACAAAATTCTGTGTTTGAAAATCCCCAAAATTTTTGTGATACGAGGAAGAAAAGTTTAATTTTTGAGTTAATCAAAGGTTCAGTCACTTCCCACATGAACTGATCATTTATTTAGAGCAAGAGCTCAGATACATACAAGAAACCAACACAAAAGGACAATCAACATGAAGGGATCCACCTTCAATTTATGTTTAGTGTACCAAAATCTTTCCGTTAAAAAGAATAGACAATGCAAAAGACACCTAGGCAAGTGTAGAGAGACAATAAACCAAAGGTAGAAAGCAGTCTGGAGAGAAAAAACAGAAAAAACCTAAGTTAGGCGAGAGGCCGCAAAAAACATTTTCAAATGGCTAACATGAGAGATCTTGATGAATTTTGAAGACTGAGGATCAACTAACACAGCAGTAACAGGAGTGGAGAAATTCGTGATCTTGAAAGGACCATCCAACGGAAAGCCAACTTGCTCATGAATTTCTTCGCTCGATTACTCTGGTAGTGAGCACGAACTAACACCAGATCATTTCCCTTTAAAAGGGGGTGATCATAACGGTCTTGATTGTAGCGCTCCCTGGAACGATGGTGATTTTCCAGAACTTTCTGCTTGGCTTTTTTCCCAAAATAGCAACCGCGTCGGTAGGATCATCCGGTAGTAGGTCCTCAATGGACCATTGTAAAGAGAGGGATGATTGGGTTTTGAAGTTGTACATCAATTCAAATGGAGTACGGCCAGGGGCTTCATGTCTAGCTAGGTTCAATGATAATTGTATCCAATTTAGGTTTTCGTCCCACGAAGTTTGATTCTTTGAATGGTAGGCGATAAAAGCGTTCTTTAGGTTACGATTAACGCGCTCCACAGCATTAGCAGCAGGATAAAAGGGGGAGGTAGGTATACGTTGAATACCAACGGAAGCTAGATAACTTTTGAATTCCTCACAGTAAAAACACTTAGCATTGTCAGTAACTACAAGTTTAGGAAACTATTGCATTGAAAAATCTTCTTTAACTCTTGAATAGAATTTCGAGCGGTGGCTTGTCTCACGGGCTGCAACCAAATAAAACGGATGAACGCATCCATCACAACTAAGATAAAGGCAAATCCCGACTTACTTCGCACCAGTTGACCTACGTAATCAACAAAAAATTTTTTCCATAGGTTTAGTGGTGACTTGGGACGCCATTTTCCCCCAATGGGTTTGCTGGGCAGGTTTAGAGAGAGCGCAAATTTCACAATTTTTGATTCTTCTACAAACATCTTCCTTCATACCTGGGTAGATAAAGAATTCTCTGGTTTTATTGAGAGTTTTAAAATTTCCAAGATGGCCACCGAAGACAGAGTTGTGGTAGTATTTGAAGATGAGAGATCGCAAACTAGTTGGAAGAGCAATCTTGGGAGCATTAGTTCGCGATTCACGACAACACAAGACGCCTTTACTTAATAGATGTCGAGGGACTAACGTTCCTTGTTGTAACAGTGTGATTTTCTGGTACATCTCAGGATCTTCAAGTTGATGTTCTAAAATATTTTCATGCGCCACAGGGAAAACCGGCATGTTAACCTTGACCGCATTCACAGATATAGAAGGTTGTTCGTTCAAAGGGGGTTTCAGTGTTAAACATTCTTGATAAAGCGTCCGCTAGAACATTTTCAGAACCTTTAATGGGGTTTACCCTGAACTTGAAAGGGGAAAATGCGTAGTACCCATCGTGCAATACGGCCCAATTGTTTAGGATGTCCCAACAGCCATGATAAAGCTTGGTTGTCGCATTCCAGCAAAATTTCCTTGTTATGTTCGAGGTTCGAGGTACACACGGAACTTTTCAACTCCAAACAGTACACCCAAACATTCTATCTCATATATGCAGTACTTCTTTTCTTGATCAGTTAGAACCCGAGAGCCATAAGCAATGGGTAACCGAACCCATCATGTTCTTGTAGAAAAACAGCTCCTACAGCTTGACTGGAACCATCAGTTTGCAGGATAAACTCTTTATCAAAATCGGGTTTCTGGAGAATGGGTGATTCACTAATGCATTTTTTTAAGTCCAAGAAGGCGGTTTGTTGAACTGGCGTCCATTCAAACTTCACTCCTTTCCTCCTAAGTGCGTTTAGAGGGGCGGCACGTTCAGCGAACTTCGGTATAAACTTTCCCCAGAAATTCACCATTCCAATAAATCTGGCAACGCCTTTAGCATTTTTGGGGAGGTTCAAATTCACGCAGGGCACGAGTTCGTTCGGGATCAATTTCAATTCCACGACCTGAGTTTTTGTGGCCGAGGTAGGTAATTTCTTTCACCGCTACGTGTAACTTCAAAGGATTTATGGTTATTCCCGCTTCCTTGAAGCGTCGCAGGACTTCATCAAGTCCCACCATGAGTTCTTCAAAGGTTTCGGCGTAAAGGACGAAATCATCCAAAAAATTGACAAGATTGCGGAATCGTAGATCCTGAAATAAAAGGTTGGCAAGTCTCGTTAGTACTTGCGCACCGGTGGCTAGACCAAAAGCTACACGCTGGAATTCATATAAGCCCCAAGGAACACAGAAAGCAGAAATATGTTTTGATTTTTCAGCGAGAGGTATCTGAAAATAGGCCGAGTTCATATCTAAGACACAGAACCATTTGGCTTTGCCGAACAAGAGAAAGCGGTGTTGATATCCGGTAAGGGAACAGCTTCTACATCAATCTTTTGGTTGAGTTTTCTATAATCGATAACCATTCTTGAATCGTGTTCATCTTTAGGTACCAAAAACTGGAGAAGCATATTGACTTTTGCTAGGTCGGACGACGTCATCTTTTAAAAGTTTGTCAACATGGTTACGCAAAGCTTCCATTTTGGGAGGTGATAAAGCATAAGGTTTCCCTCGGACGGGAGTCTTATCATTCAGGCTAATTTCATATTCCAGTAGATAAGTACGACCTAATTTCTTGGTTAAAACTTCAGGGTATTTGGTCAGAATGTTCAGAGCAGCTTGTTTCCCTTTTCCCGGGGGAAAGATGAGCCAGATTAATGGTGTGAACGTAATCATCAGGAGGACTTTCCGATTCAAGAATAAATTGAGGATTGCGTAAAGAAGAAAAGGACCAACCAGCAATTGGAATAGACACTTTAGAATAAAAATTGAATTGGACGCTTTCCTTTTGAAAGTTGAGAATCATACCAGAGGCACGCATAAAATCAATACCCAAAATCAAATCCATATGTAGACTGGGAGCTACTAAGAAATCAAAAGTCCGGGAAAATCTATCAATCTTGAAGTGGATACGGGCTAAGACGGTGATATCCATTGGTTCATTAGTGGCGGTGTAGCATACCTTTTTGGGTTTCTTTAACTTTTTTCACACAGTGACTCTTCACCAGGCGTTGGTAAAATTGTGCTGAGACGAGAGAACGGGCGCTTCGGAATCCAAAAGAGCGGATGCATCCAACATATTAAGGCTTACACGGATGTGAGGAAGTGGAGTGCGAGGGGTACCAACCTTGCAAGACATATCAGCAAGATGGTGAGGTAACACCGCATCAGAGGCACTCCCAGATAAATGCGGCGAAACTAGTTTTTTGAAACTTTTGGGAAACTCACAGGAACGTGCCATGTGACCAGGACGACCGCAGAAAAAAAGACCCCAAAGGGGGCACCATTAGGAAAGACACCTGTTTGAACTTGATTACTATTCGTAGCCATTTGCGACACTGACGTTACATTTTGACCAGCAGGTACATATTGGGGTGGAGGTTGCGAATAATCAGGTGGTGTAAAATGAGAATGGGACACTGGCGTTGTTTGTAGCAGCAACAACTTGATTGATGTGCGCGGGTTGTCTTCGCATAGGAGTATGGTTGTTAGTAACAATCTTCCTAGAGCGTTGAGCACGTTGGTTGTCCGCATACAAATAATCTCTGGATACATCACAAAACTTCTCCAAATCATCGAAAGTGCGAGGTTTTATTTCAGAAGCAAGATGACTACGGATTGTTGAGTTGAAATTAGTCACAATTAGCTCGACCAATTCTCGCTCATCTACATTTACACGAAGCACCTTTGATTTGAGTTTGATGTCGTCAATATAACTTGATAAATCTTCATCGTCACCTTGAAGTCTGTCAACAAAAGATAAACGGAAATGTTGTCCTAAACGTCGAGGAAGAAACTTTTGCAGAACATCTTCATGAAATTCATCAAAAGAAGAACCAAGGTTAATGGCTTTAAAAACACGAGTAGAAAGAGGTTGTTGAGTATATGGATGTATTTGATCTAACAGCTCTTCATCAGTGACGTCAGTCTCTCTCGGATGAGAAGGAGTTGTCCTAAAAATTTCAACAACGCATGAACATCTCGACCATCAGTCGCTTGAAGTTGTCTTAAAAGTCGGTCAACAGGATTCTGCAACTTTCCATACTTCTTATCGCGCCGCATAGATGAATTTAAAGTTGTGGAATTAATAGGCCGCATGATGGGTCCGGGTTGTCTCTGAGTAGTCCCAATTGAAAAGGACCTCTCCCAAAAACATGTCGACATAGAAGTGGAGTGAACAGGATTGACAGGCACTTGTGACTGAGACAGGGCTTGATTATTCGAAAAGAGCGAAAAAGACGAATTTACTAATGGGTTCCACAGCGATGCACTTTGCGAAGAAACTGAAGAAACGGGCAAGGAAAAATTTTGCGTTCCGACGAGGCACATCATTAGTACTAGGATACTGAGAAGTATTTGGGAAAACAAGTTGTTTCCCGGAAGTGGGCGATCGAGAGAAAACCAATTCGAATAGTCGGACACAGATGTAGTAGATAAACGATTAATAGATGATTGTGGCATCCACTGGGTTGAATGCGCCATTGCAGATAGACGAGGCTGATTAGAACTTAGAATACATTTTGGGGAGGTGGACATGGAGAGTCCAAAATATGCGATGATGAGACAGCAGTACTATT
Organism: Trialeurodes vaporariorum; assembly: GCA_011764245.1. NCBI lineage: Eukaryota > Metazoa > Arthropoda > Insecta > Hemiptera > Aleyrodidae > Trialeurodes > Trialeurodes vaporariorum. Next base: position 54,995,022 of record VMOF01000013.1, on the reverse strand, counting down.
AAGAGCGGATACCGCAGCAGTAACATAAGTGTTAGGTTGGCTTATCGCTTGCCAGACAGAAGCAACAACATCCTGGGACGTCACAACAGCCTCACTAACCGCAACAAACTTCTTAACCTCATCCAAAAAAGCCCTAAGGTCAAATTCACTCTGCGCAAAGTTCTCCGCAAGCTCATCATTTGTCGAAAAATCTCTAGCGTAGATCAATCTCCGCAATGTTTGCTCAGAACGAGCAATAATTTGGTTAGTTGCACCCAACGCTGGATTAGATTTGTCATCTTTAAATTGTTGTTTCAATTGATGGATGTAAGTGTTGACAACTTCTAACTCCCTAGCAAAATCAAGGCGAGACAAGAAACTATCTTTCGGATTAACACCTCTATCTAATAAATCATTTAATTTACGGACAAGAACAAAACATGACCCTCCGTAGAAGCACCACGTATATGCAATTCATAAGCAATTTGTTCTGGGAACAATAATTCAGGTCGGAAAAGAGACATCATAAATGACCCTAACCAAGCAACGTTTCAGAATTTTAAATTACCGAAAAAAAAAAAACGACGAAAACCCTGAAAGACACCTTATACTCTAGGAAAGTAGAAAATAAAAATTAAAAAACTTACAGGAAATCCAGACATCTAACACTAGACTCCGAACAGGACAATTTACCACTTTGCGCTCAAAGCGACACAGGAAAAATAAACACGAAGAAAAACTGCCAGAAGTTTACGAACACAGCGAACTACCTAATACACACAAAAGGCACACATTAATTTGGGAAACAAGGAAAATTTGACATAAGAAATGTGGCAACCTGCAATGAACACAACATTAATACAGCCACACACAAAACACCTGAAAGAACATTACTCCAACATTAGACTGACCTGAAAGGATTAGAAAAAAGGAAAGCACATAAAATTTAAAAAAATGTCAATTTCCACACTGTGATAATACTTAATTTGAAAACTAAATTTAAATTCAGTCTTCTTTCTTTTTTTAAAATTTAATTACTTACAGACATCTTAACATTTAAAAAAAAAAAAAAAAGGGAACTAACCACGCTCCTAGCTACCATTATGTAACGCACACTTAAAATTTCTCCCAAAAAAAAGGAAACCCGCCCAGAGGAAATATTTAGGTAGGGGGGGAAAAAAAAGTAACGTTACAAGGAAAAAAAAGGAATGAAAAAGAAAAAACCCAAAAAAGATGTCAGTAATGAAGGAAAAACAACTTACAGTGTATTCAGAAAATTAAACAATATCACAGCAAGATCAAAAATGTCCATAATGCATAGGCATGGTATCACAGGGGAAAATTCTCATATACAATAAATAAGTAAGACTAAAAAGTCCAAAAGTAATCACGAATAGTCTCACAAGAATAAGTCTCACACTATCAATCACACACACACCCCCACAATGTTTACATACAAAGTAAAAAGGGGGAAAAAATTACATAATATCCAGTTCCGATTGCAAAAAAAAGTGATCGTACAGAATCACCTGAGTCACCCGCAATAAGGGGTATACAATTTTACATAAAAGGGTTTAAATTTACTAAGACTGAAAAAAATCTCAAAAGCCCTTTCTCACTAAGTGAGCCCGAAGCCTGCTCTATACTGGAACCAAAAAAAGAAAGAAACTAAAGTTTCACTGGAAAACTGGAGCTTTACTTGTCCATGGATGTAGTGATGGAGCAAGAGACGGTAAAATAAATAAGGAAAATTTAGCTCACAAGGTCATATCCAGAAGTGAAAACGCAGATGGTCCAGCAGGGTGCTGCTTCGTAAATGAGAAGTTCCAGCAAATCGACGATAAGGTAACAGGTAACATAAAGAACGGCAATCAAAACATGGAATTGGACATCAAATCAGGAACTGGAAATCTCGAATAAAAACTCGAAGTCGAACCCATAGATCGAACAAATTCTCAAACAATTCTCGAACCCTGTGTAAAAAAATTCAAAAAAAATAAAAAAGCACAAAAAAATTGCACTACCTTACCTACCCAGTGTTGTCAGATCGGGGCCCAAAATTTCCTTGAATTAAATTAATGTAAAACGAACGGCTTTCTCACCTCGATCTGGCAACACTGCCATACACTCAACATTCAGTCGCTCACAAAAAATTCTCACAATTATAGTCTATTTCCAAAGGTTTTAAGTGCTCAAAAGGAGATAAGCATAAAGTACACCAATGAGTGCCATTTCCAAAAAAAAAAGTCAGAAGGACAGAATAAGTAGATAAAGGAACTTGTGTTCCACACATATTGGCCTACAGCCTTACATCTCAAACATATTAACCTTTGGTTCAGAAAAGAGAAAAGCGGCACTTTACAAAGTAGCGAGTAAAAAATTAAGAGCACAAAGCTACTGTTTCCAGTGTCTTTAAGAGAAAGAAAGAGAAATGGAAAGGATTCAATGAGATAAACACATGGCCTGAGCCTAAAGTGGATCTGAAAATTTCCATAAAATTAAAGCTGTAAAAAGGAAAAGATTTTACAATTGCCTGAAAATTAAGTTTCACAGTTAGACAATAAACAATAAAACAGAGAAAAAAGGAGGGAAACATAATTGGCAGAAAGCCAGCCTGCAAAGAAACACGTGTTCGAGGTGAGACAAAGTGTCTACATAGCCAGAGGGGCTAGAGAAAGTACAAAGCTATATTTAAAAAAAAATAGGGTTATAAGATTTCCGGTTTTACATTACAGGCAAATCAGAAAGGGAGTTTTCCTTCATTACTTCGCAAGATTCTAAAAAGAGAGTGTCAAAAGTGAATTGACCATCGCGGGGCCCTTGGCAAAAAGACAAAGTAAAAGACACAACACAATGAAAAGTTACTTCCCCAAAAAAGGGGAAAAAGATATTCGAAAACAGCCAAATCAGTCCATAATCGTTTCAGGTCAGTCGATGAGTAATTACTTAGAGCAATGAATAAATAATACAGTAGGCACAGAAAAAAACGACGACAGCTAAAAAGTGATATCGCACAAAAATTAAGGAGATCAATCGGCAGAATAAAGTTTGCCCGGTGACCGACCCGGGCAGCGATCTTGACAATGATGATCACATCTCAGAGTGAGAGAGGGGAGAAGCACGGTGAACAAAAAGAAAAGCTTCATCGAAGATTCTCGAAAGAAAAACAACGCGCCGCTAATCAGTAGCGGATGGAAACAGCTGGTTGCAGAGCGAGGCGAGTCGAAGATGGGGAGATAGTTGGAAAAGCCTCCGCGGAAGTTCGTAAGATCGCAGCACTTTCCGGCCTTTCTCGCAGCGCAACCATTGAATCCCCCGCGCAAGACGGGTGGCTGCCGATCGTGGCGGTTTCAGAAGAAAAACCGGTACAGACTCCCTCACTCATTCCCCTACAAGTAGGGGAAAAAGGAAGAAAACACGAGGGAAAAAAAAACACTTTTATACACACATCAAGTGACAAAAATTTTTCCAGATTGGCACCGCGCTGCTTCGTCAGTTTTCCTCCCTAATGGGAAACGGAGAAGCACGGTGCCCAACAATAAAATTCTTACACGCAAAAACACCAAGGAAAAAATTTCCCAAAATTTGATAAATATTCACTACTAGACAACACTTCGAAACACGCAATGCCCACAGTCAGTTTATAACGTGAGCATAAAATAAAAGGGGACACAGCCACAGACACAGAATTAAGAAGACAAGTAACCGTCAGTTACCTCCCTGGTGGGAAACGGAACTCGTTGTGGAAAGTTTTTTCAGTTGGTGGAGACAAACAGGAGATCAGACAAAAAACCTCCGCCACATGCGAGAGGGAAAGAAAAGATGGATTGGAAATTAATACTATAACATCACCTGTCAAGGTGAGTAGTCGACAGACGTCAAAAGGGTTTCATAACCCTCATTTTAATTTACAGGGGGCAAATCATGAGGTTTATTAAATAATAAAAACTAAGTAGGAAAGATGGCAAGTTACTAGCGACAAGATAGAACAGAAACTCAGGCATGAGTGAGAACACGAAACAGGACATTTCCTACAGAACGGGAACCAATTTAGGTAGCAACCATAAATATCGGTTAGAAAACTCCGGAAATTAACTAAAGAAAACAACTAAGCAAATGACTAGAGAAGAAAAGAGGATAAGGTGGGCAACCTAGAGATTCCCCCCCATCTAAAATTAAAGCAAACTAACTAAACTTAAACTAACGGCACATCCTTTTCAGACACTGGAGTACGCATCCAGGTCCGGGGAAACTGGCGTACACAGCCAACCCAAAAATATTAGAAAAGACAAAAACGGGGGATCATAGTCGCCACCCCCAAAAAAACAAACCAAAAAAACAATAACAAAAATGATGACAAGCATGAGATAAGATCCACATCACGATGACCACTATGGTCAACAAGAATACAAGGGTACCAAAAACGAGCAACAATTTCGCAGTTGCCAGAATTGGCTATAGCATTGCCCTTTTTTTAAGAAAATTTAAAGCAACCGTGGGTTCGGGTTGAGGCATTGCAATAAATAAAATTTTGAAAAAAAAGGGGGGAGGTAAAACTCAAATGAAAAGATAGAATACGGATTTTTAAATTTTTACACAAAACACTATGCTGCCCCCCAGCCGATCAGAGTAAACCGAAAAGTAAAAAAAAGGATTAGACCGCCCCATCGGGGACGGCCTGTTTTCAAAAGGTAAAACTTACATTTTCCTGAGAACGAAAATACGCGTCTCTCCTAGTCGAAGACAGATAAGACTGATTTGGCTTGACTATGCGCCGAGGGAACGAGCCCCGTAGCGATCCCAGGAACGTAACGAGCGCGCTGATTGGTCGAGACAGCATCATCCGATGTCCGAACAACCAACACGCTAAAGTCTTGCTCCTACCATCCACCTCAGTCGGAAAACATAGACCCACGCTTGGTGCGGTAAATGCGCCTTCAAACTGAGGAGGATGCCAGAAGCATGGCACCTACGCTCCTGCAATCGCCACATACTCTTCCCCCGACGACAGTCAGGGGGGATATTTGAATTTAGCTGCTGCAATGCTACAGATACCCCCAAGTTACATCCACCTTTCAAGCGTTGGCTTGAAAGATGGGTGCAACTCGCGATTCTCAAAAAAAATGGCAACAACAAGATTCAAATATTCGGATATAAATTAGAAAATTTTAGCATTTAAAATTTTTGTTCGGCTGGCGGGCAACAAAGTGCTGGGCGACAGCCTCTTTCTGAAATTTTTTTTCTTGCAGTTGATACTGCACAAGTGCCATTTATTATAAAATATAACAAAAACAAAAACTCATATACATGATTGCAAGAGCAATCTAAAAAAAACAAAATATCAGTTACAACTTATAAATAATTATGACTGAAAATACAATAAAACAACTTTTTAGTTGACAGCAACCTAAACTGGGGAGACAAACATTTTTTTACACAATGAGAGGGAAAGTTCATCAATTAGGGAAAACATTTAGTTTTCATTTGTTTTGATCCGACAACGTAGGGGAAAAATTTGGGAAAAAAATGAAGGACAGCGATCAATGTTGGTGACATTCTCATGATCAGCCTGTCGAGGATCACCGGGGAGACATTGGTTCCAAAAAAATTTTTGAGAACGACATAAGTGCTTTTAAGCACACAAGAAAAGACTATAGGGGCCCAGCCTGCTCGAACCTATAGGATCTTCCTACAGCTGATCGCCACTGATAGGAATGTAAAGCTTTTGAGCGCTAATGCTGTGACACCTATCCCCGGGTTGCTTCCATTAGCGTCGCTTCACTGATTGGCTCAGTGAATAGTACAACACCATCCGAAACATCGACGGGCTCTAAGACTCATGGATAAAAAAAACAACTACCCCCTTTTCCAAGCCAGAAACCACCCGATGTTTCGGCGAGTGCTGTACTACACCTTCAACAATCTGAGGGAGGGAACTAGGGACAAAAGGGGTAATGGACTGGAGATCAGTTAAAGTGTCGAAACACCAGACCAGATAAAAAAAAAAAACATTAATACATAATTAGGGGTGGGACATACTCAATGCTATGACACCTATCCCGGCTTGCTTCCATTGAGTTTGTTCAATATTCAGAGACCTGCCTCTTACCAGGCTCTTGGAGTTGTTTTCGGATCTTATTCATTGAACAACAGTCCGATAAAAAAAAAAAAAAATTGATGAAACATTTTATTTTAAATTTTTAAAGGAATAAATTTTGAAAACTTTTTTGGAAGTAGCTTGATGAAAAGTTACGTGACGGTTCTTATAACTAGGTATTTTGAACACAAAGTTCCGTTGAAAAATTTACTTATAACTAAAGGTTTCCAATATTGGATGGTAATAAAAAAAAAAAAAAACTTAAAACTAAACTGGATAAATAAAATTTTCCAGTGAGAAGAGAAAAAAAAAAAAAAAAAAAACATAATGAAAAAAACAAGCACCATGAAAATTGGGAACAACCCCCAATTCTCAAAAAAAAAAAAAAAAAAAAAAGATTTGACATCATTTTTTTTTTTTTTAACTTAGATCCTTTAAGACAACTAAAGGTTTTAGCAAGGACGCATTAAACACTCCTACTACTTGACTGTCCTTGTCACTTAATTTAAAAGCATTTTGCCCCACTTCTCCAATGATCGTGTAAGGACCCTCGTAAATTCGGAAGAATTTTTTGATTTCTCCATAACGAGCACTGGAGAGGTGGTGCATCTTCAATAGGACTTGGTCGTTAATCTTAAAATTAGTCAAGGGGAAAACCGCGATCGTGCCTTTCCTTTCTGCGCTGGCCTCTACTCAAAAGTCTTTCTGTTACAAACTCCATTCTCAAATTGCACTTGGAGTTCTTATCTGGGTAGTCAATAAGGGAACACAGAAAGTTCTCTGGCTTTTGGCCCTTAAGGATTTCTACGGGAGCTGCTCCTGTGCTGTCATTTACAGTGTTGTTAATGCACTGTTCAATAAACTCAACGTAATCAATCCAAGAGTTATGTTTTTCAGGGCAGTACTGTCGGAACATGCCCCCCAGTATCCGCATATAACGCTCGACAGGATTGGATGAAGGGTGATAGACAGATGAGTGTACCTTTTTGATGTTAAGAGACTCCACCTCCCCTGCCAAACGTTAGATCGGAAACAGGGGCCACGGTCCGACAGAACCGCCTGAGGCTTGCCTACATCAGTTATATAATTATTAGAAAATTTTTTAGCAACTTGTGTCCCAGTTGCATTTCGCAACGGGTACAGTTTTATGTATTTTGAATAGAGGTCAACGCAGACAAGAAGGTAACTAAAATTGCCTTTGCTGACTGGCAGAGGACCGTACAGGTCCCTGATACAGTTCCCAAAAATTCCTTAGGGATTATTGGAATTAACGGGGCATGGGTCCTTTGACTGGTTTTGACTGTTGACAGTCTAAGCATGAGCTAACAATATTTTTAACCTTCCTAAACATACCTGGGAAGGTGGCTACCTGATTAAGATGTCTGTAGGTTTTTCCTACACCAAAGTGTCCAATACTATGGTGAGTAGAGTTTATAAGTTCAGATTCTAGGTTTTTTGGAATGCATACCTTCCAGGCGCTGTTTTCGGAAGATTGAAAAAATAACAGATTTTCTGTAAATATATAAAGAATCACCCTTAAAAGGTACTTTGTTCGATAATTTCTCAATTAATTTACTTAACCTAGGGTCGGACTTTTGGAATTGGCCCATACTCTTGAATTTATCCTTAATGTCCTTTGGAAGGGCATATTTAAAACTCATGACATTAATTTCGAGGGTTTTTTTTGGAAGGGACTCAAGCTCTGGAGGGTACCTAGATAGAGTGTCCGCAACGATGTTGTCCTTGCCCTTCACATACTCAACATTTAAATTAAATTCTTGGAGATATAGGCTCCATCTGACAAGCCGACCTGAAGTCAACGTACAGCTGTTTAAAAATGACAAGGCATGATGGCGTCAACACTGTGACGGGGAAACCCAATATATATGGCCTGAATTTTTTACAAGATCTGACAATAGCCAGTAATTCTAACTCGGTTGTAGTATAGTTACGCTCAGCTGAACTCAATACTTTGCTGAAATAATGAATAGGTCTCCGGTTGTTTTCTGAGTCATATTGAAAAAGCTCTCCCGCCACAGCGTTAAGGGACGCATCGGTGTTAACATAGAAAGGCTTTGAGAAATCGGGAAAGGCAAGAACAACATCGCTGACAAAAGCTAATTTAATTCTTTTGAAAGCCTCCTGGTGTTCTGAGTCCCAACGCCACACAGAGTTTTTATTTATCAATTTAAGTAAAGGTGAAGTAAGGTCAGAAAAAGATTTGAAAAACTTTTTGTAGAAATTAATAAGGCCTAAAAATGACTGAAGGTCTTTGACACATTTAGGTACAGGAAAGTCCTGTATGGCAGCCACTTTCGAAGGTTTCATTTTAATTCCTTCTTTGCTGATGAGATGGCCCAAAAATTCCGCTTCCGGTTGTATGAAAACACATTTTGAAAATTTCAGGGTCATCCCCGCAGCAAGAAACTTGGTGAAAACTGTATTCAAATGAGAAAGATGCTCTTCGAAAGTGCCTGACACTATACGAAAATCATCAACATAGCGGCTTAAGAACGCATCAACCTCAGGTCCTAAGACTTCATGAGTACATTTTATAAAAAATTTTCATGGATACACTAGTACCAAAGGGTACTCGAGTGAATTGGTAATTCTTGCCCTCGAACTGAAAGCTGGTAAGTTCTCGAGAGGCAGGATCCAACTCGATTTGCCAAAAACCGGCCGTACAATCAAGTGTAGACATAAAGTTAGCATTATTGAATTTAAATAGCAAGGAATCCATGGTTTCAGGAGATTCCGCATCAGAAATGAGGCACTGATTGAGAGTTCTCGCATCCAGACAAAGACGAACAGACCCGTCAGTTTTCTTAGTGACTGGTACGATTGGGTTGGAATATGGACTGTAACTTTTTTCGAGAACACCTAGTTTTAACATTCTATCTATCTCTTCTCTCACTCCCTCCTTCTTTGAAAACGGGATTGGATACGAGCGCTTCACAAACACATCCCCATTTCTGACCCGGAATCTCGCAGAGAATCCCTTGCATTTTCCTGGCCGATCAGAAAAAACTAAACGGTTTTTTGCAATTACATCAAAGAGTTGATTCCTTTGAGTTTCAGATAGTTGGGGGGTTTTTTACCTTTTCCCTAATTTCCTGGTCAGTTAGCAATTGATCTTCATCAAAATCAATATTGAAGCTGTCGTCAGCTCTCGCTAGATCAGAAAGTTGGCAATGAAATGAACTAAAAATATGATTTTCAGATTTTAACAAAATTTTTAAAACCGTGTCCCTGATGACATCAGCCAAAATCTGTTTTCCATTCTTGTTCAGATGAAGGCCTCGGGGGGTTTAAATTTTTTCGATAAAGGAAGTGTTTTGATTGAATGAAAGTACTGGATTTGAGGTTTTCACGCATGTGTAAATTTGCAATTTTAATCTGATTTTCAATACCGGGGATATCATGGCGGGGGAAAAAAGTCGAAAATAATTAATTTACAGGAAAGATTTTGTAAGAATTTAAAATTGAATTCTGATTTTAGCTTAGTTTTAGACTTGCCTCTTTTAATATTATTTGTTCCCGCAATTAAAATGACAAAATCTTCAGGCTGAATTAAAGGTGATGATTTTTTTATTTCAGCGACTACTTCGTCGAAACGAGCTCCAGGTTTAAAAATTTAAATTTGACTTCAGAACCTTCAAATTTTTTTTTAACAAGGGTTCCATTTCTCTCCCATGGCTATCACTGAACAAGTAAACAGTTGGCTTCCGATCAGGATTAGTATTCAAACTTACAGCATTACATTTTACCTCCGTAGACTCAATTGCTGAGTGGTTGGTAAAGGAACAATTACTTGATTGCTCAAAAGTGAGAGACACTTTGATCCATAGTTGACACAGGCACAGAAATTTCCAGAAAATCAGTTCCCAAAATAGCTGGACAAGGCATGCTAGGGACGATCAGAAATGACTTCTGAAAATGATGGTTTCCCATAAAAATGTCAACAAAAGCTTGAAAAGAGACATTTCTAGATCTCACTCCCGTTACTCCGTTAGAGTGACACCAGTGGTTGGCAATGTAGGGAAATCTTTTCCGGTCGTCTCTACTAGCAATTTGTAAAAGTCAAGACTAAAAAATGATACTTCACTACCTGAATCCACCATTATTTCGAATTCAAAACCTTGACTGAGCATTTGACATATGGAGATTTTATCTGTATTACCTGATGGAGGATTGGTTTCTGACAGTAAAAAGTGAGGATCTTTCACAGCTGATGTGGCTGTCACTCGTTGTACTTGATTTAATTCAGTCCCCTCTTGGAGAAATGATTCTGGCACCAAGTACTGTGTGCCCTGCCGTATCGCCCTCACAACCTGTGGCTGTTTCATTGTTAATTCTTTAAATTGAGGTAAAGAGATCATTAATTTTGAGAAAATTATTTTGAGCGCTGAGAATTTTATAGTGTTTTGATTTAAGAAATCGATAGAAAACAATTCTTTGTTAATAGGCAATATTTCAATAGGAATGTTATTTTCACAGAGTTCTTCTCTGATTTTTTGATTAATAAAGTCAAAAATAGTAAAATCTGGAATAAATCTGAGAACATTTACAAGTTCACAGATCAGGATGGGAATGCGATGAGACAGGTCACACAGCTGTGGCACCAGAATCAAAGGAAAAATCCACGAAAAAACCTGTTCTAAGTGTTTAACAATTTTATCCGGTGGCAAATCGGATAAGTTTCGGAAAAATTCACTGTCCAAAATCAAGTTAGGATTTGTTATAAACAAAAGACATTTAAAATTTGGAGATTAAATTCAATTGGAAGATCAGTAGAATTTATAAGATTTAGAAAAATATATCTTGATGAGAAAAATTTTGAACAAAAGATGGCCCTCTTGAAATTAGGATATGATACCTGAAATAAATTAGGTATGACAGCCAAAATTTTAATACCTGGGTCATCAGAATACACAGATGAAATGTGTATCTCAAAAAGAAAATATTTGATCCAGTTTCGGGAATGAAATCCTGGAACACCTGTGCCTGAGACTGGATCTTATTCAGACACGACTTGGGAAAAACGAATCATTTTCGGAGTTAGGTGTCGCAGATGAGTTTTCAGCAATTTGCAGCTGAGGATCATTGTTATCAACAGTAACAGTTCTTACAAGAGCGTTAGGTTTAGGGATGTACTTTTGACGTTGATTTGCGTTATCAGTTCTGTAAGGCTCCGTTTGATTTGAACCTTGAGAAAGAGCAGGACTCAATTCTGGATCCTCATCTAGTACCTGCAATAAATCTTGCATTCCACTAATCGTCCGGATACCTGATTGGTACAAAGTGCGCTGGACACCAGGAGAAAAATGCTTAATTATTGCAGAGACTAGAACGGACTCAGGCAATTGATCGTCCAGATAACTTGCCTTTTGAATGAACGTTAAAAAATAGATAGTCATGTCACCATGTTTTGAATAACAGTATTGGGTTTTTAGAGAACAACTCAATACGAACCTTATCTTGAGCCTTTGCCCCCCAAAAGAAATCTAGGAAGCTAGCACAAAATTGATCAAAGCTTCGAAACGAATTATAATAAACGTTGAACCATGTTAGAGCCTTTCCCTTAATCAATGTTCCTACCTCATTCAGCTTAATTTCATCAGTGGTATCGAAAGAATTGTAATGACGATTAACCTTTACAATAAACTGCTTAGGATGGACATGGTCAATGTTACCATTGAAACAAGGGAGATCTTTAAAATTTAAGGATGACCTTGGTCTTCCACGATAATAACCAGAGTGGTTCGAAGCGATGGAACATTGCGAATCTGCTCTGACCAAATTAGATTCCGGTTCATTGGGTCTTTTAAAATTACTTCTTGGAAAATTACGATTGTAAATTTTCGTTTTTATAACTGTAGGAATTTGCTCCTGAAATGATTCCATAGTGGAATTGAGTTTTTTCATTTCCTGCAACAGGCTTGAAATTGAAGCTTCATTGTTTGTTTTTCGATCAATCAATTCTACAATCGTATTTTGAGAAGTTTCAAGTTGATTTGACATAACATTAGGATTTTCTCCACTATTGACAACGGGATGTGAGTAATGGTACGATTGAGCGTTGGGGTTCAGCGAGCTTGGTGCTCCGCCTCTGCCCGTCCCTCCAACAACTCCAGTTACGTTAGCCTGGATGTGGCGAGGTGAAAACCCATGTCCCACACTAACATTTCTCAGAGGTGCACTTCTCTGAGCACTGCCAGGTAGGGACCGAGCTCTAGCTCGACCACAGCCAGTCTGAGGTGGTCGAATTTGGTTGTTGGATGGACTGGCAGACACAGGGCTACCCACATTTACAACAGGGGATTGCTGACGCCATACGTTAAATCCATCAGAAAAATTCATGGTGAGTACAAAATATTTTGGGGAAATATACACACAAATAACACAAAATAAAAGATGAAATAATTTAGCAACTGCTTACGAAGGTAAATCTTGTCGTACTTCCGATGTAGCGATGGGTAGTTCGTTGATCCGTGTTTCCGAGGTATCCAGCTGTGAAAGAGAAGAGATGACCAGAATTATTTACTTGAAGTTTGATTTGAATTGCGATTGATTCGAGATGAGGCGAGTTTCAAATCCATCCGAGAAAGAAGACCGTCCGTCTTATCCATTGATCCGCCGAGAGAGTGAACAGGTTCCAAAGTAGATTGAGAAGGATCCATGATGTTAATGATCTGCAGAGCATCTGTTTCAAATCCGTCGGGAATCCATGAGTGCAACGCCGGCGTCTCTTCATCTTCTGGCTCATGATTTGGTAAAACATGACGTCACGGCAAGTCAGAATAATTACCAGATAGATGGTAAATAATTACTAAAGAAATCATGACTCGATGAGAAATTTTTAAAAGAGAAAACCGAAACACTGAGCAAATCAAAGGGAAATGCTGTATTCATATTTAATTAAATTTAAAGAAATTTTTTTACTAGATTTAAAGTAGATAGTTGAAAAATTGAACTCGCAACATTTCGCAGCAATGCACAGTTAACTTAACTAAATAATCTCTAGATGACTGAAATACAA